>VOMN01023329.1:0-15991 GCA_014899125.1 Orchestia grillus | reverse complement strand
GCCCATTCGCTTTAGCCAGCACATTTCTGGTGCTGGCAGCCCCCTGCATGCAGCCCACTCACTTGTCAGACAGCGCACCCCCGGTGGCAGCCCCCAGTATGCAGCCCACTCACTTGTCAGACAGTGCACCCCCGGTGGCAGCCCCCAGGATGCAGCCCACCGTGAACAACATCTGGTAGACCGCCCTCAACCAGTCCCGATCGCAGACAAGGGAGAACTGTGGGGTTAAGGGGTTGTGTGGTACAGTCTTTTACATGTTTGTGCTGTATATATGCTCTATGAAAATACGATGTGGAATTGAAAACATGCAATTTCACGCTTTAGCATGTCTGCCTCTGGCACTAAGATACTGCATGATTTATTGGGCTAAGCTGTGCAGTGATAACCAACCCCCTTGTCTTCTGGTCTAGAGGTTCCGAGTTAAAACATGTTGAGGTGGAACGCAATAGTGTTGGAACGCAAAAACAAATAGTGTTGGAACGCAAAAACAAATAGAGTTGGAACGCAAAGACAAATAGTGATCATACGCAAAGACAAATAGAATGGAATGTAAAGACAAGTAGTGTTGGAACGCAAAGACAAATAATGTTGGAACGCAAAGACAAATAGTGTTGGAAAGCAAAAACAAATAGTGTTGAAAGGCAAAGACAAACAGTGTTGGAAGGTAAAGACAAATAGAGTTGGAACGCAAAAACAAATAGAGTTGGAAGGCCGCCTATTTTTTAGCGAGCTCATTCAATTTTGAAATATAGGTTACCTGATGACAACACTTAAACTTTCAACTAGAAAAATTACCTTCTTGGCGTTTATTAAGGCTTGCTTGACTTATAAAAATTGTAACAAAGAAGTGAAAGACCGAATACGTGTCGATTCGGAGGACCATTCGCTCAAAACTGTCGCTTTTGAAACAAGTCTCTGCCAATGTTGGATTTTGAGTTTCATATTTCCATTTTGGGTATAATAAGCAGTTTTTTGGGTGTGACCATGAGTATCTAAGCAAAAAAATTAGTTTTTACTATAATAATGAATTTAAATGTGTTCCTAATAGATTCTAAGTACAATTACATATCAGTTTTTGAGGATGAGAATTAGGTTTTGAAAACAAAGCTATTTTCTGAGGGTGATAGTCAGTTTATGTGAATGGTAATTAGATTCCGAGGTTACGAAATACTACCACAAGGTAATTAGATTCCGAGGGTAATAAACACCATCACAAGCGCGCAAAAAGACGGCCCCACACATTGATTGACTATAAAGTGTTTATTATACCGTACTTCTGAGATTAGTATTGAAAATCGTACAACTAAATAAAAAATAAAATGTTTAATGTTGTTCTGTTTAAGGATTGAAAAAATACTATTGAAAAATACATAAAAAATAATAAATGATTAAGCTGTGATAGAGATTTTTTCACGACAATTACTAAGTTTTTGAGTGTAATACTTAGTGTTTAGAGTGGCAGCGAGTCGGTAGGTATGAGGATTAATTCTCATATCCCGGTATTTAATTTATGAGATTGATAAATAATCTTTACGCTTTGTGATTAGTTTCTTATCACAATGATTAATTTTCTATCGTTATGCCTTTGTGTGTGCGCATAAAATTAGTTTCTAGGTTCTAGGTACAAGGTACTAGGCACTAGGTACTAGGTACTGGGTACTAAGTACTAGATGCTAGGTACTAGGTACTGGGTACTAGGTACTAAGCACTAGATGCTAGGTACTAGGTACTAGGTAGTGCGCACTTCAGCATCTGCTCTGCCCTTCCACGCGTTTCCCCCAAAACGGTTGCGTTTCGAAATGGGACGCCAAAAGTCACCCTTGAATCAGTCAAAATTTCACTCGTTGGGACACAAGGGCGCACAGAGCGAAGAAACACAATAAAAACAGCACCTTAATCCCCCGTTCAATTTTCCACCTGTTGCTGTATTTCCGAAAGACACCGATACCAATTAGTACGCGACTTGAACTGTTTATTCACATCTGTACGAGTGACGATATTGATGTTATTTTGTGCATGGCCATCTTCGACATTTACGTTTCACAGCGGCCAACACGACACACCTCTTCGGTGACGGTCCATCCAAAGACGTCGTTGTCGAAGGCAAAGGCTGTGCAGGGCTGTACCTCAGGCTCCTCTCCATGGCTCGAGTGTGCTGCCCCCTGTTGTACTAAACACCTGGAACCAAACGAATGGCTCAGTATTAGTAAATCAGGCCAAATTTTTACGTTTTCGTGTTAGGGGCAAGTTATTTATGCCGTCGATTTAAATGGAAGTATTCGGGGTAGTTACTGCACTAGGAAATGAAAAAGTACTCCTAGTGTATTTTTTTTTTCTTTTTTCTTTCTTTAGTGTTTCTGTCACTCCAACATAGTAGGATGCCGTTGCACGTGAGTCTTTATTTCGAATTAACCGAGCGTGCCACTGGAAGACGAAAAGAACAGAAGTAAGCCGAACGATTCTGCAATCGTTCAAAAAGGAATTTTGTACCTGAAGAAGTATCTTTAACCTAAGTGAAAACGTAAATAGATTTAAAATGAGCAGGAAATTTTTTTAAGAATCCGGGAAAGCAAAACCTTCAGTTGTGTGGCCTGCATGAACTGCAGACATATGCTGCGCTGGAACAGATCAGGAATGCAACGCAATCAGTGATAATTGTATCACATGAAGCACGTACCTACATATCGAAATCAATGAAAATAATCTGACACATTGTCCAATGTCAACGGTATGCTTTTAAAATACAGATATTTCACGTTTCTATCCCTTCTCGTTATTTCAATTTTAAATTTTCTCCTTCAATATCAATAATTTATGGCAACACTGGGTCTTATCAGGTGCTGGGGCTGTTTCAAGTACACAGCCGTGGGTCTTTTAGTTCAGGCATCCGTCAAACTGGACCAGCAAATCTACATACATTGAGATGGTAAATAACCAAGTTTTGTCATTTGCCCGACATCTGTATGATGAATGACAGATATTACTTTGCCTGTCCTTTCAAGATGACAACTGCCGGGTGAATCGAGCTAGAACTGTCATTAATTTGCATGGCAGTGTCTACGATAGGTCAGGCATTCAGAATGGCCTGCTATAGTCCCAGACATGAGATCAATAGAAAATTTGTATAGCCTCCAAGAACGAAAAGTTAGACGACGAGAATATTGTACACGTACTGCGGCCGCACTGTACGAGATTAGCTGTTCCAAGTGTGGTTTAAAATCGACCAGGTGCCAATCAGGACACTTGTAGACTCAATGCTGCCCAAAATGCCGCCATTATACATGCTCGTGGAGGTCCCACACCATATTAATAGTTCGGGACTAATTTTTTGTCCGAGAAGCTTATGATAAAGCAAGTTAACGTGTACCTACATATTACCTTTTATCTTCATCGTTGAGGTTGCTGATGTCATTGCTTTCTCGCGGCCCCAGATCTCGTTCATATTCGTGGCCGTCGATATCGACGTTGTCGCTGCGATTTTTGAATGGCGTTTCTGAGCCACGGATTTCTTGAATTGTTGTACTTAGTAGAATTTCCCGGTATTCCATATCTTGAAACAGTAGAAGATTCCGCCTAAAAAGTAAGTCAATTTTAACGATGCAATTAGAATTGCTATTGCTTTTTTTCGTTTTTTGAGTTCACAATTACAAGTATTTCAATATGTCATGCAAAATTTGGAACTCGACGTTAATAATGGCTTGAATACCTCTCAATGAGTAAATCTTGTTCAGATAGCATTGGTTTATCCAGAGAACTATAGCTGCCCTTTTCGAAGCCACTATGCACCTCGTCGGACCAAAGACTGCTCCTTGTGGTGCTCCAAGTCTCCCTGTTCTCGCCAGAGACGCACTTGAAATTCATGTGAGGCGTCGCAAACTCTGATATGAACAGGTTGCCCACTAGCGCCATGGGCACTGCAATGAAGAAAATTACATTTTAATGACTCAGATGATTAACTCGTGATTAAACTATTCGCTCAGCGCACAACTTTGCAGGCAACGGCGGGAGAAAATGAGTCTCGTTAATAACTGAAAAACTTTTCGAGGACCGGTCAGTCATCAATACTTAGGCTCTAAAATAAAAATATAGAAATTGTAATGATCATGGAGTAACATATGAACGAGTTGGACGGTAACAGGCTGCATGGTGGCTGAGATACGACTATAAGTGCTGTGGGGAATTCAATCTTAATTTGCCTCTTCAAAATAAAAATAAAAATTGTAATGCCGCACTTTGAAAACAAGAATCTCGGTAAATGCGTTGGCAAGGCGATCCCAATGTAATATATTTTATATTTCTAATCGAATTCAGCAATATGACATACTCGATAGATAATTCTAACATCGTACGAGATGATAATTTACTACGTATCATGCAGTATGAGCTCATGACTTCATTGCTGTACCGCACGCATGCATTCTTACTAAATGTTCATTGCAAAATTCAAAAAACTGCAGAGCCTTTCAAGGTGCATTATCAAAAATATTTACTTCTTTGATGAACTACCTTTCTGAAAGCCCCATAACATTAATATCAAGCTTTCCGAACATAAAATGCTGTTTTCATCGCTCATCAAGGAAGTAATTTTCAGAAAATTTAATTGTTTCTTTGATTTTGAAAATTGGTATTCAGAAACAATTTTCATGACCGAAGCTGACGCTAAGGGGCTCGGGTCCGTTCGTAGCACGAAGCGTGGCACAGTTGCAACCAACAGAGAAATTGCTGATAAGATTGACCGAAATCCTGAGGCTCACTGCGGGCTCCATTCTCTCAGAATGGGGCGTTAATCCGGGGTAGTCTTGCGGAGTCGAGCTGATAAGATATGGAAAACAGGGGATAAGCTCAACCCGTCTCTCTGGTGTCAATCATGTGACTGTAAATACTATTTATAAAAGGCCGAAATGAACATGGAAGTCGTGGGGCTATGAGTGAGAAGGCTCACGGCAGTTCCAACGTACCGTTTAACGTTGTTCATGTAGCAGAAAGTTTCCTGCGCATGGAGGCAGAGCGCAGGCATAGAGGCAGAGCGCACTCATAGAGGCAGAGCGCACGCATGGAGGCAGAGCGCACGCATAGAGGCAGAGCGCACGCATAGAGGCAGAGCGCACGCACAGAGGCAGAGCGCACGCATAGAGGCAGAGCGCACGCATAGAGGTAGAGCGCACGCTCAGAGGCAGAGCGCACGCACAGAGGCAGAGCGCACGCATAGAGGTAGAGTGCGTTTTGCCGAAGTTTACCTTTAGGAATCAAGTTATTAGCTCACGGATTTTTCCAGGTAAAAAAAGCTTTAAATAAGCGTAAAATTATATCAAAAACTTAATTTACTATTTTTTTCGATTGACCAATAAGACGCCGTAGAACTGCTATTCATAATTAAATACCTAACAAGGGATAAATTGTGCTCGGGTCGAATTAAATGAAAATACAACTGTTATTTTACATGGAGTCGGCAGTGGTGATAGCTCCTGTCATAGATAAGGCGTCAAAAGAAGCTACAATCGCGCGAATGTTCCGGAGGTGTTATCAGATGACATCACGCGCCATAGTTCTTTACGATAATGAATTCTGAATGAAATGAGTCCTGAATGAAAACTGCTTACAACCATCACTATTTTCTTTTTATGATATCAAAATATCTATGATGAAGAAAATATCTAGGGCGCGAATGAGGAAAATTTCGCTGCTATTAAAATTATCTCATTACTGACAACTGATGCCAAAATGAATTTTTTACAGAGTTTGAAGGGGACGGAAGACAGAAATTAATAATTTTGTTGAAATACCAAAACACATACAGAACTTTTGTTTGTGTTTCCAACATGTTGGAAAACACAAACACACCGAAATCTGCCAGCGCACGCAGTGTGTTCGTGTTCGCAGAGAGTTGGAAAACACGAATTTCGCTTTAAAGATTGATAGGGACGGGATTTTACCGAGAGCTGATGTGGTGAAAAAAATCGAACTGTCGCTTACCAAGAGCTGATATGGTGAAAAAAGACTCCTACAGTCGAACTGTTACTTACCAAGAGCTGATATGGTGAAAAAAGACTCCTGCAATCGAACTGTTACTTACCAAGAGCTGATATGGTGAAAAAAGACTCATGCAATCGAACTGTTACTTACCAAGAGCTGAGATGGCGAAATAAAGATAAGTCCATCTCCCAAAGCCGACGGCGTTGATGATGTCATCCATGATGAGGTCTGCGTTGGACAGGGGCGACGGAAGAGACTCGATGGGTCCGAAGGTGACCTCCATGACAGAGTTGCGTCTCAAATATCACATGCAGGTTACGGGTCAAAGCTCGTGACTTTTCAACACCTCAAGTAACCTGGTGAAGGATGAAGAAGAGAACTACGAGGGCTAAGCTGTTTGGACTAAAACACCAGCCTCAACGTGTAGCTTTGTGTGTGGTGTTGGCTGGAAAAGCAAGGTGATGTGAGAAACTACAAATGTTGTGCGGTAAGTAAAATCAAAGTATTAAAAAGCTTCGTCGAAGAACTGCTATCCAGTTTCACCCCTTGCAGATGGGTGTCAAAATATATTCTTGTACAAACACTAGTCGAGCATCCTTTTTTAGTTTTCCAATTTTGGAGTCAAACAAAGCCACTAAAGATTTTATCACCGAATGCAAAATGCTTCAAGTTTTCACACACCGTAAAGTTTTCAAGACGAAATTTTCTTTGTTCACTCAACCACTTTCAGGTTACTAGGTTACCGCGTCCAAGTTTTCATTTCGATTCACCAACTTCAAAAAAATGCCACACTTTTTGCGACCTGCAGGACTTGCTGAGCTGAAGAACTACACCTTGACCACTTGTCTAAACTTAATTTCAGGCAGAAATAAACTCTGAAAATAGCTACAAAATTTCAGGTGCGACAGTGAGAAGCAGTTTCGCTTCTCGGTCAGGAACGAGCTCAACCACAAACTGCACAACTTTTATGCCTTCTCTTCTGTCTAACTAGCTCCCAGAAATGATTTATTATACTATCCTTACATTTGTCTTTTCTTTTTCGGCACACAAAGCCTTCCACGGTTTTGAGTCGAATCATGCCGAGGAGGCTGCCAAGTCGGAATCCAGGTTCATATTTCAGGCTAATTACACTTCGGTCTAAAGGAGCATGAGAAATTCTGCCGTTATTGAGCTACTATCCCAGGAGACCAAGCAGCTCTGAAATTCTGCAAGAGATAAGGACAATTATGTTCTATTGGTCGTCTGGCTGGGGCTGAGTCGGCAGGAAAATGAATTCACGAGAAATTTTAAACAACTCCGTTATACGACGTAGGTTAGTTTCCAACGTGCACTTAAATTCACGTAAAATTACACAAAATATACGATATAGAGGGTAAGTTTTAGCATAAAAATAATCAATTTCAAACAGGAATTTTAGATGAAGTTCAAAATTGAAACCACTTTACAACTGCTCTAGAAGTAAGGTGGTGTTAGAGTAATTTGACTTATTTTTACAAATTCTGCAAGTGACTCATTCCAAAACTGTATTCCGTCTTTTTTTAACTCCACCGTCGTCTCAAATTGAGATGTGCCTCAAAGTCTACAGCTCAGTGGGCTGTCAAAAGAAAATAGCCGTAAATGTTTTGTTAATTTAGCGATGATAAATACTTTTCATTTGATCATGTCCGTCACAAACCACCTAAACACAAACAACTCTATCAGCAGCAATCAACACTGCCCAATCAACACTACACAATCAACGCTGATCATCAATCAACGCCGCTCAATCAACGCTCATCAATCAGCGCTCATCAATCAACGCCGCTCAATCAACGCTGCACAATCAACGCTCATCAATCAACGTTCATCAATCAACGCTCTTCAATCAACGCCGCTCAATCAATGCTGCACAATCAACGCTCATCAATCAACACCGCTCAACCGACACTAATGAGTGAACAGTTCGCTCGAAGTAAATAACATTCGTACAGAACTTTTCGAAACTAATTTTCTCTTGAACACATGTACGTGCCTGTGTACTTTTGACAATACTGCGTTTGGTAAATTATGCATTGGAAACTGATTTAGTCGCATGAGGCTGATGACATCTGTCTACACACTCTCTGGATGGCCGAGAATTCCGTATCTTCAGAGCGGTGGTGTGAATGTTGTTTTATGCAGATACCTTGAATTGAAAATAAAATTCTATTTTTACTGTCCTGGTGCTAATGATTGCTGTTTTCACACACGCACATCCGATAGCTAGGGACATTTCATAACTCACTTAAATTATAAAATTCGATCAAAATTTCTATTCAACGATAGTCCGCGATCGTTGTAAAGGCAATAACACTCCAAAATCGACCACGTTTCTTACATAAAGTCCTCGAGTTTGTCAGAGTTAGTGCAAATGGCGGTGAAGAATGACGCTGGAAAAAATAACGGTCTCTGTGGAAAATCTAAATGAAAATTTTTATTAACTTGCAATGCGCGATTGTCGAGTGGGCTCGACCATTCCGTAAGAAAGGAGAAAGAGCAGATAAGGTCATTCAAAAAATTTTGAATGAAACTTATGGCAAAGATGAGACAAGCATCGGTTCGAATTGCTTTAAAATCTGATGACCACGTTCAGGTAGAACGGCAGTGTGAAGACACGATACGGCCATGATACGGCCATGATAAAGCCATGAATAAAGTGCGTGTCTTATTATCAGCATTGTCTATGTACAGTAAAGGCTACAGCGGTTCACACTGAGCAGAAAGTGTTAATTTAGCCAGGGCATCCTGACGGCTCTTCATGACTCATTAATGCAAGAGGTCTTATTTTTTGGACACTCGGCAAGAATAATACCTCATTAATGCTAGGGGGCTTGTGGTCAGGACACTCGGCAAGAAAAATGCCCCATTAATGCAAAGAGGCATGCGGTCTGGACACTCGGCAAGAATAATGCCCCATTAATGCATGGGGGCTTGTGGTCTAGACACTCGGCAAGAATAATGCCCCATTAATGTATGGGGGCTTGTGGTCTGGACACTCGGCAAGAATAATGCCCCATTAATGCAAGAGGGCTTGTGGTCTAGACACTCTGCAAGAATAACACCGAATCAAGACGAAAGTAATAACAATAGGTGTGCAATTAATTATGCAGTACCTCTAGATTTTTTATCGGGAAAATTTACACACCAAATATAAAATGCAAAAGAATTGATTGACTTTTTTAGTTTTCCTATTTACTATGTAGTTGTGCCCGACGAATGATTTTCAGCCCGTTTACGGGATGTTTGTCATTTGGGCGGCTAAGCGACGTATTTCCTTCAAGTTATGTTTCTGACGTAAATGACTTACAATAAACTACTTTGAAATATATGAGCAAGATTTACTGAGAAATGAACTTAATGCAGTTATGGGGCTTAGATGACAAATAAGTCCTAGTTACCGGAGGTAGAACAGCAGCTGTCGGGGGCCACCTCGGCTGGCATGAACAGTTGCCGTCATGCGTGCTCTATTGCATTACAAGGAAAATTGTTGACTGACGATATTTCTTCACGAATGCCTTTGATCGATTGGCTTAGTGCGTGACTGTGCAGAACTATTTATGTACGTAATATATTACGTAATATATTACGTGTTGCTGTAATGTCCGCCAACTTGATACAAGTGTGCATGTTGAAGTGGACGCGAGAATTCAGTATTCGAATTTCATCGATGGGAATATTTTAAAAGTTGACAATTCATGCAAAACTGAGACTCTAGCTTTCAGTTTGATCTCATACTAAAAAATACCTCAACACCCTTGAAGTTTACTTTAAAAGTTATATTTTCCCCGAAGAGTATCCTCAAAAAAAAAATTATTTCATATTTTAATAGCCCAACATTAACGTAATTTGATCGACCTGAACCTTTGACGATCTCACTTTGCACGAATTGACTTTGAAATGTTCCAGTCGATCAAATTCGAATGTTGGTTTCACGTGGCTACGTTATTACACTTCTTATAAAATCGTCAACTATAACATGGCGTTGAAACATTAATTTATTCAGGTGGTTTCTGTTCTCTATTATGATCCGTTCAAATGAATGACCTTCATAAGCGAGAACAGTTTCACACGCACATGAATGTTTTATTAGTCAAGAGAAATAGAAGATATCAAGGTAAATACGTATTATATTTCAACACTACAGCAGCCGTGTATGAATGAAGTCACTGCCCAGACACTATCTACGTGAACTCCGCCGGGCGTAAGTGGAAAGCCGAAGTATAGGGTGGTTAAATTTGAAGGGCCGATGTTGATTTTCAATAAAACACAAATTAGGTTCATAATAAGCCTGAATAACTTTAACGCATTGCTAGATTGTGTATCTTACCATGGTTCAAATTGAGTTAGTCTGAAATAGAGAAATGTCAAATTAAATGCAGAAAAAAAACTTGACGTTTAGGTGTGGTACACATTCAAAATCGGCCCTTACAATTTAACCACCCTTTATGACGACAATCCATGGTTGCCACACGGACCAATGCAAGCATAATAAATCTGTAGACAAGCTGCGTAGGTAGGGAGACAGGTGTTGAAGGCTAGTGAGTGCTCTTCCCGCAAGTGTTCTTTCCACCTGTGAGGGGAGAGAAATGAGCGGAAATGGAATAACCCCCATGTCTGAACGACAGACTGCCACGTGATATCTGCAGTGATTCAAAAAGAAATGTGTGCCGGCAAGAAGTCGAAGCGTGGGGCTCTCTACAACTAGAAATCTCAAGGTGCAAAAGGGCATTTCTTGTATCGTAATCTGCTATTCGGATTGCTCGAAATGAATGAATCAAAAGGGCATTTCTTGGAACGTAATCTGCTATTCGGATTGCTCGAAATGAATGAATCAAAAGGTTAGCACTTCATACGGCGCAGCCAGACACAAAAGGTGAACGAATATGAAAAATTGTAGAATGCGAAAGCGTTGCATAGAATCTTAATATTGGATTTGTAAATGCATTCTTATAATTTAAGTCTTTACAAATAGGTAATGCTCTAGTTGACAATGGGTTCAGATTGAACAAAAGGGTTACCATTTGCTTATTCAAAACGATGTAAGTAAATAGACGATATGCATATGTCACTATAGGGATGGTATTTTTATATATATGAATACACCAGGGCATCAATACATTACAAACGTTAGGGAAAAAGAGGTACATATTTTCCCATCTACCGAGAAGTGGCAAGCTTAATACTTTCGCCCTTATGAAACTTTTCCCCAAAAAAGGTTTTTGAGACATTAACTGTTTAATGTTTAATAGATTGATGAATTACGATGAAAATGGTCTAGCAGTGCTTCCTCGACATTTACACGCCTCTGACGACCAGCATCTTTTCAGTTTTTTTCAAAAATTCTATTGTAACGTAGCCATTGCTGTAAATTTGAAAACATTCTATAAATAGTTACGTAACTGTTTGGAAAACCCTCTTGGTATAGCCTGGCTGCCTCTCTGGCGTTGCCATTAGCAGCACCATAAGCAAGGCGCACGTCTGCCACTTCTGCCTTTCTCAACACGGTTGCATTCACACGGTATGTGTAATCGACAGCGACCGTATGAATGCAACAACCACGCGGACATCATATGATGTCAATACCCGTTAACAGATTAATTAAAGCGGTTCGTGTTGCCAGCGACGCGTAACAAGAGAGAATGAACAACAACAAATAGGTAGGCTAAAAGTTACCTTGCTGCGTGATTTGGAACAATCTAGAACTTACCGGTCTGAACGTTTTCATCAGAAATCTCGATAACCAAACTTTATTCGCAAAACTTCATGGAGGCAAAAGTGTTTAGATTGATTGCTGCTTTCTGGTAGGCTTGAAATTTTGTACCTCTTTTTCCCAAACACCATGTATGAATAGAGTTCATGTAGAGGGACCCATTAATAGTCAAAGGGCTTTTTAGTCTCAATAAAACACTTGACTTGGCGCAGGAATGGAAGTTGAATATAAATTTAATGCATTTCGTAACAGGGTACGCAAGTGTTCGCCACTTGAGATGATGGTTATGCTCAAAATTCAGTCATAACGTCGGATACAAAAGGAAAAATTAACTCTACCATCGCAAATTCATCAAATAAACCGAAAAATATCTCAAGCTAACTTCTTTATTGGAGCATTTATAATTATCAATGCTTTTGGCCGCCAAAATGAAGATATCGCCACCTGATAACTAATTACCGACTGGGCGGCGAAAAATTAGACTGTGAACGTGTGAAATCATCGAGAAGTGTACAGACGGGGTCTCGACCCTCACATTGCTGTGACGCCATCAAAAATGAGCAAAGCGTCCAAACGTCCCAGGCCACACGACGGCATTCTGATGTTAAACCACACGACGGCATCCTGATGTTAAGCCACACGACTGCATCCTGATGTTAAGCCACACGATGGCATCCTGATTTTAAACCACACGACGGCATCCTGATGACTCCTACAGCAGCCAACATAGGACCAAGTCTCAGATGTACCCAGCGCCCTGGTGTGCATGACTTGTATTTTCGTTTCACAATCACACACATTGGATTGCTAAGGATATTTTCTCCTCTAAAATTAAGAAAATTCGCCCAAGATTGCAATTCTACCGTAGTTCACCAGCTTCTCTAGAGGGAATAAACTATTGCCCTAAACTATTCTATTCTAGACAACCATTCTGGAATCAGGTCAGGAGTCAAGGGACTGCACAGTCCCATAAAGTCTGACCTGACCCCAGAAAAGAGAACAACCTTAGCATTCAATGCCCGTATTTGGGCGATTTTCGACACTATCTTTAGACTTTGACTGATCGTGTGAAGGGCCCCACATAGAATTGCCAAACGTACCCCACCAAACGTCATGTTTCGTGATGGAAAGCGGTTAAACTGCTAGAAAAATACTTCAGAACGACAATACGACTTCCAATATATTGCAGGGGCTTTCTGAAATATCTATAGTTATCTAGAATTTCGGCCGCCGAAGCACGGGTATCCTCAAAACAAGTGAAGACTGGAAACTGTTTTTGATTTAGGAAATTTTTTTGTGCATCTGCTCTCGGACACGACGAGACGGGCTGCCTCGACCTCTCGTCTTCGCATCACTCATCACTGAAATGATGCGTCCAGATAGGTTAACTCATTAACTCTACATTAACTCATTAACTCTTGTTGTATCAGAGCGGATGAATGATGGTGCGGTCGGAGCATAATTATTGTGCGTGTTGAAATGCTAAATGAGGCAGAGCTGCAGTGGTCGGCGTTGAGACAGACCTGGTCCTGAACACACAGGTAATTACCTCTACCACAACCGACTGGTTGACAAGCTTCACTGTGTTCCAGACTCCTTTAACTCATAATGAAAAGGAATATGGTAAATTTACGTCAATGTCATTGTATGTATAAGCAGGTAAGAATGTAATATGACTTTTCCAGGACCAGGAGCTCTCACAAGAAAACTCTAATAAACCAATAAACACAAAACAAGAGAACTTTTTAACATTTGACGCCTATACCACCATTTTGGATCACGACAGCGTATACAAGGTTACGCTGAATTTTACCCTTGGGTCAATATGGTTTTTATCTATTCATCCTATAGTTTTATCTATCAATCTTCCACAATAGCTGAATGCCTAGCCATGTCATTTTGCCTAATATCTTCCATGAGTTCTTTATTGGATTCATGTTGGGACTTAGTAAAGATTTCAGCACGTAGTCTCAAATCTTGATCCCTTAAGTAGTCCACAACAATTTTTGAACGTATGGCAAGGAGCGTTGTCCTGCATAAACACAGGAATCTCAACTCCAGAATCTTGCAACACTGGCACGACTCGTTGTTCAAGAGACTTCTACATCATTAACTCTTGAATTTAAACGTACAAGAGTGCGGTACCTAATTCTGAGGCCATATCAAACACCATGTCACATATCCCACCGAAACTGATTTTTTTCCTAACACGGTTACTCATGGAGCTTTCACTGATTCTTCTAAGCATATAGTTCTAATAGACTCTATTCAACATTAAATTCCGATTCAATCTCCTTACATTAGATAAAAATCCGTCCCCAGGAAATTCTTGGCTGCAATTTTCTTCCGACCAAGTGACATACTTGATCGTTGACATTAAACTTGCTATCTTGGTTATCTTATTTATCAGCGGTTGTTAGGGAGTCTGGCAAAGAGGATGCATATTTCATGCAACCGTTTCCAT
Organism: Orchestia grillus; assembly: GCA_014899125.1. Classification (NCBI taxonomy): domain Eukaryota; kingdom Metazoa; phylum Arthropoda; class Malacostraca; order Amphipoda; family Talitridae; genus Orchestia; species Orchestia grillus. Next base: position 1,826 of record VOMN01023329.1, on the reverse strand, counting down.
AGAGTTTGTCGAGAAACATATATTTCACCGTAAATTTGCGTAAAAACAAGTCCTGAGAAAACGACCTGGTGAACTAGACCATGAATGGAAAGCTCTTCTCTCACAGTAGCTTCTCTTGTTCTGCCCTGCTTTTTCCTGCAGTAAGTCTACCGGCCTGGTTGTAAACTTTCAATATTCGACTCACAACACTCTCGGAAATCCAGAAATTTGTTCAACGGTGTGATTTTAATTCTGATGTTTTATGATCTGGAATTTTACAACTGCATTTACTGGAAAACGTTTGGCCAAAGTAATAAATGCTGCAGTGGTGATAAATAATCTTGATTATTTTCATCTTACTCTTCGCTTGTCAGGAACATGAATCATTTACGAGCACTGCAGCTATTTTTATCAAATTCTCTTAGTTTTGTTCACTTGAAAATTAGTAAATTGCTGATCACTCTTTACATATAATTTAAATAAGACTGGAAAGTCACAAGAACTTTTACCATCATTCTGTGAAAATTATAGGAGAATTGACCCATTATTTCTTTAGGCTTCGAACTTTCAAATTTTGTTCAAATATCGTACTTCTTAACAGTTGTACTAGCACACGTATGTATTCTTCAACCAAGTGACAAGCTTCAACAAAGTGACATTGCCGCGCAGAGAATTCAGAAAATTCAACGCGCATTATTTGGATGAATTAAGACTCCGTCTCCTTGTATGTATCCGTAAACAATTCTAAATCACAATCCGAAGTTTCAATGCGACTCCCACACGTAATTTTTAAATTGTAGTTTTAAAAATCCCAATTAGAAGTTCCATCGAGCCTCATGTTTTAATTTTAAGGTTGTTATTTTGCTAATTGAGAAACCGAAAGGCTTCTTCGTATGTGACTTACTTCAGAATAAAGGATTTCTCATTCTTTCTTTTCCCCCCTGGCTGAACTTACGAGAGAGTCTCAGGTTCAGCGACGCAAGTTTGGCTGTGTGATGCGAATTTATTCTGTGACGAGCGCCACAGCACGAAGCATCGGGCCTCCGGTAACAGAATTGAAACAAAAATAAGGAATTAGTCTATCTTTGGACGGATGAAATCTACGAGGAAGCATCGCCTCGTACCAGTGAAATAATTATTTTAAAGCCCCCCACTTGCAACCAAATCGTTAAAAACGCAATTTTTATTGCTTAAAAAAGATAGAAGCAAAACTTTCTTGCGGAAATTATCATAATTGAGATCACTTCCCAAACGAACTCGTCGGCGGACACGAAGTCTGACACGATGAATTTTAGCACAACTCTTCGTTGCCCGTTTGATTTGGGAGCACTTTTATTACGAGGGCACTATCTGGAGAAGATGGGATTGAAATATGAATACCTTGGGAGCACTTTCATAACGTGGGCACTATCTGGAGAAGATGGAATCGAAATATGAATGACTTGGGAGCACTTTCAAAACGTGGGCACTATCTGGAGATGATGGGATCGAAATATGAATGACTTGGGAGCACTTTCATAACGTGGGCACTATCTGGAGAAGATGGGATCGAAATATGATTGACTTGGGAGCACTTTTACAACGTGGGCACGTCATCGAGAAGACCAGTTCAACTCTGTTTTGGTTAAGTGAATTTATAACAGACCCATGTCGACACGCCTTGGGGAGAGTGCATACCAGAGCCGTCAACAATAAAATTTTTCGTTGTGACACCTGAGCTCGGGCGGCCAAATTTATAGATAAGTAGACCACACGTGACCCGTTGGGTCAAATAAAATTTATCATAATATATCCTATGCAGTTTAGTTGGTATCCACAATACAGAATTAAACGGAGAGTATAAATTT
>VOMN01023324.1:0-68636 GCA_014899125.1 Orchestia grillus | reverse complement strand
CAAAAACATTATTTTTTAACATATTCCTAATTTCGTCACAGCCAATCAAAGTGAAAAAATGATGATTCAAGGGCAAAAATAAAAAAACATCAAAGCTAACAGAGTATTATTTTCTGAGCACCGTGCATCCAAGCATATCAAAAACGGCGAAATTTACGTCACTTTGATTTTCCAGCTTCGACTTCGGCTTATACACAAGAGCGTTCAAGGTCTCCGGCGCCCTTTACCATCAGTTCACCTATTGTTTTTTTCAAAGCCCCATTCCCTGAAGAGCATTTTAAATCGAACAGGCTCATAATCAATCGATTCCCTAAAGGCCAAGCCTCACTTAAGAGGGCCGAGCTCATGAGGCCATTGAGGCTCCCGACACGCAGGAGGCGTTGCCCTCGGGCCTCATAAAAGTGCTCCGTTGTGGGCAGGTCGGTCGCCGAGAGAGGGCCAGTCCCGCTGTAGTTCTACTCTGCATGAGAACATCTGCGTTAGAATTTTGGTCTTGTTGTATTTCTTCACCATTTTTAATGGTGGCGTGGCCGTTGCACACGTAAGAAATGAGGCTTAATATCTTAACCCAAGATTTGAAAGAAGAAAATCCAATATGCCTCCCTCTGACCGTTGTTCCCTTTAAAAGAGTCGAACCTCGAACTTTAAAAATCAAACCTTTCACAAAACCACAGATAAGAAGCCGTCATTTCTTCACCGCAAAAGAAAAAATCTAAACTCACAGTTAAAATTTGAGTCACGCACTGATTTTAGGGCTAGTCTGGTAAGATATCGGTACGTCCATGCAGCCATTGCACGCTTCTCGAACAGCAGCACACAATTGTAATAAGACGGATGCTCTAATAAAAATTTGCACTCAACTCGCATTGCGTTATGTTTATTCCTCCATGAATAAAGTTCCTTTTTGGCCCATTTTGATCTCTTTACAATTAGAGGAACGTCTTTCTTCCAATTCTTCAGATTTTGCCCCATTCGGAGCTGGCCGTTGATATTAAGGTGATCAACATACCAAACTTGAAATTAGGCATTTAGAATTTCGTCGAAATAACCTACTAGTGCACATCAGCCCCAGAGAGTCGTGAGACCAGTGCATTGTCACTCTTTGTATTTTGCTTTACGTTCGTGGACTGAATTTGCTGTCTAAGGCAAAATCAATGTTCAGGCAAGCTTAATTCCCTGAACAATCGATAAGAGACGGGGCTTAGATGCGTAGTTGCTTGGACGCCATTTTCTCTCGGGGAAATGCTCGACTTAATCCACGTAATGATCAGGCTTCGTTAGGGCCACTCGAGACGCTTGCAGGGAAATAAAATTTAGATTAGGTCACTAGGCTTCCTGCCTGAAGTTGCGTCGTGTGTCAAGCGAAATAATGCTGCGATTCATTACTTTGTGCTCAGCGAGTGCCGTAACTTACAGGACTTGTGCTGCCGTAACTTGAGTTGCAGGTGCTGCTCCTGCACTAATTCGGAATTACCTTAAGCGATGATTCAATGCTAGCAATTAGGAAGTTCTCTACGCAGTCGGTATGTTCATGTAAGATGGAGAAGACCATTATGATCAGAGCACCCAACAAATTTTATGGGTCGTGCTCCCAATCCCAACATCCATTCGCATTTGATAAGCTTATGCAAAGTCCTTTTTTTCTTAAACCCGTTTGGTCAAAATATTATCTGAACAAAAAACTTATCTGCATACGATTAATATAGAAGGAGACTGCTGTTTTCATAGTCAGGCCATTGGAGAGTCTGTGGGTAGGGACGCGGCAGTCAGCACTGTTACGCCTACACCTGTTGACGAAGGAGAGTCCCGTCATAGAATCGACAGCAATCACATAGCCCATGTTAACTCTGTATCCTCGCTTGAGGTCTGTTGAAAGAGGGTAGGTAATTATCATTTATTCATCAACCAATTTCAAGCAGCGGAGCTATACACAAACCCTTCAAAAACCAGGTTGATTTAGTTGTGCGTATATATTCAGGCTCTGTTTTTTTAGACCTTTAGGCGGTAGCTATGATATAATGTACAACATCAATTCTACGTAAGTCGCCCTAGTTTTAATTTGTAAACATTTGTAAACATTTACAAATAATTCATTTTAATGTGCATGTACTGCACACGTGCTGTGGATGTACAAGTGCTGTAGTACACGTGTACTGTGGGTGTACTAGTGCTGTAATGCACATGCGCAGTACATAGACGTGGCCGCCACCATCAAGAGAGGCGTTCCCGCCCTGCACAGCGATCGAGGCAGGCCGTGTCGCTGACCGCCATCTTTATGGGCGCATATTGGAGAATTTATGACTTCTCTTTTATGGTCGTTCGCAAAATTAGTTGTATGTTGAACAGGCCTCCAGCCAGGCGTGTTTATTGAAGAGGCCCTCAACTGAAGCGTTCCTTGCTGTACTTTCATCGGGAATTCGTAAAATGTGTTCCAAGTTCAGAAGTAAAGGCCATCTAAACTGTTCTTTTATACGTTGAAAAAGAATTTTTTCTATCTGTAAAGAATTTTGAGATTTTACACAGTGAAAATAAGTTAGCGTTAAGCCTTCCCCTTTAAATGGATTGAACGATTTACGGTAAATGTTCAAAAGAGAACGTAAGAGAAGATTTGAGTTGTAACATAATAGAAGAAAGAATAAATTATGACATCATGTATTTCGTAAAATGTAAGGAGCAAAATTGACCTTATTCTCTCACCGACGATTAAATAGACTTGTCGAGTCAATCCATCAAAATCAAATAGCAATGCATAAAAAATTTACAACGAGTGAAGCGAAAGCTCTACCACACCAGAGACAAGGCACAGACCATATTTTTATTTTTATGTGCTGGTCTTAAGAATCCGAACTTATTTCAGTTTTTGAAACGAGGGAGACTTTTCAAGATGTAGCTGATGGTACAGCACACAGTCTCATCATGTAGTGTGTGCAGAAAACTGAAATGCTACCGACTGCACGAGAAACTCTAGCTAGTGACTTAATTGTTTAATAAATGACATTAGTAAGCATTGTTTCGAGGATCCTTCTTCTTTCTGTAACAAAGAGGAAGGGTAGAAATGCTAATATAATTAAATTTCCTTCCTTAAGAAAATCGTACTCTAAAAGTTCATTTAGACCCTTTCATGTGAAGACTGTATTTCGCTGCTAAAATTGGTATCAGACTTCCTAGTTAATATGCGGAGGGATCCAAAAGGAAGAAAAAAAAATCGATAATCTATTTCTTAACGTATCTATGACATAAAATGAGAATCCCGGGTTTGTCTAAGCAGCGATATCCGTTGTAACGGTAGTCGTCTTGGATGCTGCAGCAAGGGCACGGTCTGCACGGGCACGGTCATGGCTTCCTTTGTAGATTTAATTGACAATGAAGCTCATCGATTAAGCTTGTACTCAAACGTACCTTTGCTTTGAGATCTCATTTTCGTATTATTTATTCAGCATTCACGAAATGTAAAATAAATAACTTCTCACCTCCAGACGCTGTACAGAGGTTCAATACAGAGCTTTAATTCGTTTTTAGGCTTCGAAGATCGCCTCAGTTTTGAGCTCGCCACCTGACGTAGCGGCTACCACGCGCCCGCTCCCCACTGCATGGAAACGCCAGCTCTATGAAGCAATAAATCATGCAATACAACTGTCGAAGGGGTGTCGAGAATTCATTCGCACTGGAAGTGATGCTATTTAACACGGTGAGAGTTTTGGTCTAATCTGAGCAGATTTCGGCAGGAGTTTCGAAAAATTGAGCAGATTAGATGACTTTAATCTTTAACAAATATGGAAAAGTGTCACTGATGAAAGAGTATGCGTGCAAATTGATTCAAATGCAGAGGGTTTTACTTATCTAAGTCAACTGTTTATGGTTGAGAGTATGAATTGGCTACAGGGATATAATCTTGCTCGTTTTAGACTTCTCTCATCTTCGTACATTTTTATTTGGTACTTAAACGCAATCAGTTATTCGTCAGGCTAAAAATTACGATTGGGACTTTGGAATCGAATGATCAGTTTATTGCAATCGAAGAATGCATTACGATTGACACTCCTATTTTCGTTCCATAAGTTCCTTCGCGCGCAAAAAAAGCGCAATACCCACTATTGGTGAGAGACCATGTGACAGTGCATATGTAGTTACAGAATTACAGAACATCATTAGAAAATGAAATTCCGTCTGTTTTCATAAACTTGATTCGTCATTTTCGTCTACGTTTTCTGAATTCCCGTTTAACGACTTGTCTGCCGGTAATTTTTCAGGGACTAATTTTTGCTCAACTTGAGACAGCAACAAAACGCTTCTTCACTCCTGAGCGAGCAATAAAGCGCTCCACTGAGCACCACAGTTCCGTGTCCCGGCCTCAATTGCTCCCAAAAGACGAGGGAACGCACGGAATTTTCGTTAATTAAAATTTATGATCCTTTAATAACAAGTGGGAATTTCATAAGCGGGGTTTGGAGATACACCTCTCTCCGTCCTCAGGTTTTCCCAAGATCTCGGGTCTGTATTTTGGTGAACTCGAGATGCCCACACAGCACACGATGTGTCAGTATACTTACACTCTCCCATTTTATGCTTTCATCTGTTTTAAATTTCCAGAAAAAATGACATTTAAAGCGGCAGAGTAAGTACGAAATTGAGACCAAATCAAATTGATCCAATCGATAATAATTAGGGAGCAACTGCGATCACAGCTTCATAATGACCAATTCATTCGTAGTCTCGCTCAGTTGCTTCGTGTTTAAACAGGATTTGCCACTCGTTTCAAAGCTCGCTCTCAACCTCTGTTCAACTGTGAATCATTATTCCTTATGTAGTTCTTGCGAGCTACTGCCACGCAGTCTACCACCATCGCGGTGCTACGACGAGTAGCCCAGACACATTCGTCGGCAAGAAACTAACAAGGCTGGTCGCTATCCAGAATAAAACTGCCAAATGCGATTAGTTTTCGTTTGAGCAAAGGATATGACGCCATTGCAATGCCACGATGAGTTGCCAAAGACAAGTTAGACTGGAAGAGCCCCGCTTCAGCAGCGTCTGATGGCCCATAAGCAGCTGGTAATTCGTCTCTGGAGTGGCCATCTGCCTGCCTGCCAGCGCTGGCTCTCTGGCTGCTGGCCAACACGAAGCTCTGGTAGTACCGCAGATGCTGATCATGATTCTCAGTCCTTTTTTCATCCAGCCACTTATTGGGTGTTCCAGTACATCCACATGCGGCCGGTTAAACTTCCATTCAATTTTGCAACACAATTTTGAGAAAAATTGTAGTTTTTCAGTAGTGCAGGTCATAATTCTGCATTCGACAACATGAAATTAGGTGTATGAATTATGTTGTAACATGTCAAGATAATTAACGATAATTTATGGACCAGCCCCATAAAACGTGAGACTTTTCGTGGGCGCTACGAACACCATTGAAGCTCCACCGCACCATCACCACAGGTTCTCGTTGTCAGCCCTCAACGCCGCCACAGCCGCGAGTTTCTGATACGTGAGAGAACGCAGTCGCCCAGTGCGTGAGAGAACGCAGTCGCCCAGTGCGTGAGAGAATGCGTTGCGTTGACAAGTGTGATACAGCTCCCCTCCTGTATGGGGAGGGGGCCGAAGACAAATCGGATAACCGAAGTAAACCACTCTAGCCTCGCCATTCATCTCGTGCGTTTAGGGTGAGCCTCGATATTTGAATTTACATAGTTGTGCAGCTCTGGTACACCTCTAGTGCAGCTCTGGTACACCTCTAGTTCATAGTTTTGCTTGGCACGGTTGCGTCCACCACCGCACGCTAGACATTTATTCAAAATTGAGATTAAGAAACTTTCTTCCGAAGGGCAAATACGCTCTTGCAACGAATATAAACCCGAAGAGACGATCTTGATTGGAAGTAGATTTACGTCAACCCAATTGACGCATTTTAAATATGATAAGTGAAATTTACTCGTTACTGGTCAAAAACATCGACTTGAATTGGAAATTCCTACTTCAATAGTCGTATAAAGTAGACGCATGAATATACTTTGTTTATTATATACCTGTCCCATAACTGTTTAACTTTATTTAATTTTACTTTGGCATGCTTTTATTTCCATTAGAAATGGATACCAGTTTTTACATTGCGCTAAAAGAAGATTGACGTCACTCCGTTACCTCGTGCCATAACAGCGCTCTTTTGTGAGATGTATGTACTCGTGAATGGTGAGACGGCAACGCCGGCTTTGTTTTGGCCGGAAAAATAAATGCAACATCAAGAACCAAGGTATTTAAAAACCCTTTCTCCATTAACGCTGACGTATTTTTCGATACAGGATACTTTCAGGTTTTTATATTTTTTCCTCAGGAGGAATGTGTTTGAAGAGGGGTTGATGAAGGGCAAGGGGAGCCGAGAGCATGGGCTCGGTGAGACTTATTTCCGCCAAGCAAAACATTATGACTTTCCTGCTGCAGTTAATTGAAAACTCGCTAGTCTGCCGCTGCGCCATCGCGGTGCAGAAGCTGATACGCAGCTCTTCTACGCTGTCCTAAGCCCTGGGTTGGTAGCCTTAAATCTAAGAATACGCAAAGGAGAGACAATCTTAAATCCACAGGAAAAAAAATTAATGCAAACAACGGGGTATGAGAAACCTGAGGTTACCATCCCAGTGTTAATTAAATGCCGTCGGTGAAGAACAGGCCTAACCGTACATAGTGGTCGAAATTTTGCCTCATTTGGTAGCACGGTCACTGCTAACCCGAACCTGTTAGTTGAGATCTTAGTTAAAGCGTTTGTCGAGAACATTTATGCATCTGTTCGTTAGAACCTAACGCAAACATTTAGTTGAGACCTTGCATAGCCTTATACGTCTCTTAGGGATCTATTGTAACATGTTGCCAGAGACGCTGCTTAACACATTGGTCGAGACTTACGCTTTCTTGCTTGATGAAACCCAATATAAGTTGCTGGTCATGACCGGAGGATGTAAACCTTTGATTTGGGCCTAAGCGGATGTCTATTAAACGAACCTGGCCTGTAAGGCGAGCTTGTGTTGCTGCGTCTGGCATAATGAGACACTCGAGAATACGTTAAAATTGCGTGAGTGACCCCTCGCGTGGGTGTGCAACCAAGTTGTAAGGATTTTTTAAATAAGAAACTGCAAATGCATGATGATTATAATTATCAGTAATTGACCTGAGCCATCGTAACCAAGATTTGAGTACTGTAACAGACGAAGCAGTAGCGAAGGAAATCGTGTCAAATTCCCTCTGTTCTATCGAGATGGCAAGATGTATTGGTCTCCAATGTGAAAATATGAAGAAAATTGGGGCGGGTTGTTCAAGAAGTATAGCCCGGCTCTAAATTTCCAGACGGGCTCGGACGGGAACTGAGAGGCATTCTTCGAGCTGTCAGCGTCTGTCGGATGGGACGGTACGAAGAATTGAGCTCCGTAAATCCAAACGAAGTTCGAACGTAGCACAATTGATTTCATACCCTACGGTCGAGTAAAATTTCTCCAGTTCTGTGAAATAAAGCATTGAAAATTATCTTCATCGCCAAGTAATAACTGGCTTTGTGCAGAGATTTATAATTTTTTTCGTAGATTATAACTCTAGATTAAAACTTTTTTCCCTGGCAACGACCCTGTAGTATGTACTTGACGCTCGAATGTCTGGTGCCCTAGTGAAACGTTTCCCAGTCAATGCCTAAAAGTATGAAGACGGCGGAAAATTATAAAAAAAATGTGAATATTGTACGAAATTTTGCGTTACTGAGCTTCTAACACTGTGGGTGAAAGAACGCATTTACTATTAGGAAATAAATGATATGTTGAGCATAAATGTGGATATACACAGGAAATAAATTTTATTACATTAAGAGCTACTAGGAAAGTCAATACGCATGAATTGTTTGATAAAAAAAGCTTATGATTAAGACTGCTACATGACGGTCCAAAGCTGAGTAAGCTGTGCATATTTTGCTTGCATTCATCTCATCAGGACAAAATAACTTCCCCTAATTTCGCTCATTAAACTTGCACTAATGAGCTTTCGAGTCGTATTCTAGCTACTTCAACGGGTGCACCACAAGACAATCAGACCTAATTAGTGACGTAATTGTGAAGGTGAGATGGCGCTGAGCTGCTCTCAAGTTTGCACTTGCTAAGAGATCTTTGTTTTAAATTTACCAAGGGAAATTGTAAATCTACCAAGGGAACTTTGTTTTGACAGGTTCTATTTAAGGCGGAGCCACTTGAGATGACTGTTAAAGCCAGAATGGCATTTTGGCTGACACTTCAGTTCCTTTTAAGCTCTTCATTTCAGTTCGTTGCCGCACGAGGGTCAGCTGAACTTTTTAAGATTATGAGTCTGAGACGTTGCATAGGTTTTCCTATTAAAAGATCTACGTTGTCCATTTAACCTGCAGTTTCAACAAGTACAACTCTCAAACAAAATGTCTGAAGCAGAAAAGGGCACTTCCCTTACTCGTATTCTTATATCAGAAGGAAAGAGCTGATTGCCCCTTTATTTTCAATGCTAATGAAATCACGGACCCCTCGCAATTTCCTTGTTTTTGTAGCTCTCCTCATCTCGACGCAGAATCGGGCGTTCGGGCGGCAGCTATTTTACTGGTTACTCAAACGGGAACGTGGAGGAGCAGGGCGGGGACGGAGATCAGAAGCACCCCTTGACAGTACACGAGAATGTCAGGAGTTCCATTGGGGACTAGATAGGAATCAGCGTCAGCTTTAGAATAGATTTCAGTATGCTTGCGTTAGGTTTGCTGGGTTGGAGATATAAACGTCAAGTTTTTGACATATGGGAGGATTATCGCAATGCTTCCTCTTTCTTCTCAATGCCAGTGGATATGAGGTCAATTTGGGTGTGCCGAGGCCCCATAGCCGTCTCACAATTCGTGGCAAGCGAGGCCGGGGCGGCACCTCCGGCCGCTCTGTGGCCGCCGGTATTGATGAACCATTCGGAGCTTCCTGCCTCCATGTCTCAGGGACCGACACTCTCGCAGATTTCTGACTCTCTTAGCTCTCATCAAAACGCCGGAGGTAGGAATTCTTCCCTCAGAAATCATGTCGGGCAACCTTGATCAGAAAAAACTCACGCTCAAAAATTAGTTCTGCTCAATTCATTTTTGGGTGTTTGACTGCGTACGTCATTATTAAGGTTTATTTCATTCAATCTCTTTAATTTCATACCAAGCGATATCTTGGAGTCCGGTTGAAGGTTTCTCCAAGCAAGCGCTACTCTAAATTAGTACAACGTAACTACTTGAAGCTATGTTCTTGATGGTATAGCTTAAAGTCTAACTTATAGGCCCTGTTCTGTCATTACGCTATAGAAATTAAAAAATAACGTTCATAACAACTGTTAGCGAAGCATGAAGCGCAAAATATTTTATTAAACTTAGAATTAGGGTTAAATAAACAGAACACGAACTTCAATTGAATATAGAATTTTATTCTACATTCTGTCGATGTAAATGTGTCACTTTTCGTTCACTGGTAGCGAAAATGTCCGTGACTCCAGTAGGTATTTCAATGTGCCCATAGTATTCATGATGTGTCGAAGTCCTGCGTCTAAGTCATAAATTGAGTCTATTTACCCAAGTTGGAATCTGTTAGTATTAACTTTTTGCGGACCAAAATATTGCAATACCGTCATCACACACGATTACGTTTCGAGTGTAATATCCAGGTCTGTTTAAATTTTCATCGCTATCCCAGTGATGAGGTTGTATTTTACTATTCATACGATCCAGCAATGTTCCATAGCGTCATTACTTTCAGTGCGAGGAGTACGATTTGAATCTCACAGTTTGAACTGAACGAATGCACCCATAAAGTTCATTGACATGACGAAGTACCTTTTTATCTATGAAACGATGACTTTTGAAGCAGAACCTTTACGAGGTCTGACATAAAATTGCATCAATTGCAGTACTTTTGCAGCCTCTTATCAAAATTAAAATTCGGTACCGACCTAAAGGTTGTCCTCGAGTCTCAATCTGTCTTCCATTGCGCAACTGCGGCGAAGATATCATCGTCATTCATATTTTTGGCCGGAATTAATTTCTCCGATATGTGTGTCCTGGATGGATAAGTAAAAGGAACAAAATTTTTATAGAATTGAATGCAACACGTTTTATGTCCTTGGCCATACATTGAATGCTAGTCTGAGATTGTAGAGTTATTAGAGTAAGATTGCTAGACTGATTTCTATCTTTCTGGATCATTAATGCATTTTAATGGGAACGCTAGACTTTAGACGAACTCAATTTCAGATAAAACGAGAACATGAAATTCTAGTCTGTATACTTAAAGGAGATGACAAGTGAGCTCATAAAACGTAGGCTAAGGTAAATTCGAGCAATGTATTGCAATTTTAATGGAAAGTATTAGCAAAAATTTGCAGGAATTACAAGGGGTGTTAATGATCCTGTATGAGTGAAATTGATAAAAAGTCACTCGTGAACGTTTGAAAAAGGACATAAAATTTAGCTGAGAACATTCTTTTTCTAAGCAATAAGTGTATAAAATGGATTCTAAAATAAGTGAAATGTATCTTGAAGTATTGTATTTTAAATGTTGAATGTTATAATATACCTTGTAAAAAATAAAGTTATACCTTGGAAATATTAGTAACACATTTCATGAAGAAATAATCAGAATACAGTTGTGAAACATCATGCACTCTATAGAATAAATTGAACAATAATAAAAATTTTCCTAATTTCACATGTCGCAATACGCTTGTTTTGAACTCAGATTCAATACAAAAAATATATAATTAGCAACTTCACTTTATTAGTGTTAGTATTTATGAGAGTTCAAAACTGAAATCTTCATCATTGCGCACGGAAGAATGATCATCATTCGAATGTTAAGAAAGCTAGAAATAATGACGCAAGGCAACAGCTCGTTCTTCAAAATTATGCCGCTTTTACAGCCCTCCGAATAGTTCTAGAACTTTTCACTTCAGTGTCATTCATCTAATGCATTCTGAGCCAAATAAAGTCCAATTACTAAACCGTGCATTAGATTAATTCGCTAACTAGCCTTAATGGCTCAGCGGGGCCATTCTTTCCGTCTGCTTTCACGTGAGAAGCGTGTGCACAGTTTGTGCTGGTGCAAATTTAACGGAAAAACAACGGGTTCCCGCGATGCCCGTCTGTTGTCTTTTTGTGAACTTGTCGTGCTCTTCTGAGCCCGAACTAAATTGTCCGCATCCGGAAAAAGCTCCCCATTGATTTTCTTAATCAACAGAAAGGGGCGGATTTTTGAGGATGGTCCCAGCTTTGTTTGATGTACTCAAAAATCGAACGAGAAAAATTAAGCACTGTTGAAAAGTGAGATTTTCTGAGTTCGGTGCGCTCGTTAATTTCCTGAGCGGACGTTCCATTCTCCCAAGCTGAGCAGCTCATCCCTCTTGACGGGCAGCAAATGATATCGTTTCGATCCGGCATCGCGGGCGCCTCTTTCTTGCGAGACTAAAGCTATAATCAAAATTCGCTTTTTACCGTCGAGTATATTTTAAATCATCAGGTTTTCTATTCACAGCTTCCATCTCACAAGAAATAGCTGGCCGTGCAGGACAGTGAACAAATGAGGAAATTTGAACTCACATCTCTTGATTTGTTTTTAAATTATATTTATCATCTACGTTGTCATCATCATTAGAGTCGTAATAGACTCACGAGTCGTAAAACCGATACGGATCTTCAAATTCTACGTACATATAACGTCGTAGATCCAGACATGTTCCTTTTTCAGCATCAATATATTTTGGAATAACAAATAGGGTTCCGCTGGAAACTGTAGATATGACCTCCTACTACCCCGTCAAGATCAACAAAAGCAGTCTGGCGCACAAGGATGACTTTCGTAAAACCTGCCTCTAATGCCGGCCTCAAGACGCAAACTTGAGCAATTTACACTGGAAAGTAAGGTAAACTTCCCGTCAGATTATGTGTTCAACTTGATACCAACTAAAGTTTGAAAGACCGATTCGTAGGTTTTTTGTCTTATTTCTATGAATGAATGAAAAATGGGAAGTTGACAACAAACCTCAGTGATGTATTGCGCTTCTTTTAGGTCGGCGAGACAATCGAACATCAATTCGTAGCCGGTAAAAATAAATGCAAGAAGAAACCTCTTTCAAATATGTCGTACTTTTTATTTTATCGAATATAGCGGATATTTATTGTGCAACTCTATCACAGCAATTGAAAACCACCACCGAAGCTCGGGCCAGAGAGTAATTTGAATTTGAAAAATATCAAGTCCTGCTGTAAAATTGAACACAATTCCTTATACAAAACCATTCAAACTATTACTAGAATTTCCAAAAATCAGCCACTAAGTAGAGAAGATCAGCTAAGTTCATTCGAAATCGATATGTGTCGTGCGTGTACTACACGATGCTAGTATGTGACAAGTGTATGACAGCAGTCATACTTCACAGTGAGCACTGTCACAAATGTGAGCAGAGTAATTTTAAAACTTGATGTTCCCTCTTAGAGTCATATCCAAGAATTCAAAAACCCCTGTTTCATGAATGAAAAGTGCCTGTTGAAATTAAGCTCATTGAATCTATTTTACAACTGTTCTAATATTCAAAACCGGGCAGGGCTGGTGCATCTTTTAGCACGTCGACAAAGTACTGTGTAACCTAGTTAAAATTACTTGCAATTTTGTATCTCCCAGCTCCAATAAGTTTGAACTTCCCCTCAAACCTTGACTAGCAGTCTCCAATGGAAGAACGCTGGATAAAATTGTCGTAAAGAACGTGTCACGCTCAAGGCTGCATCGGGGATCAGTTTGTGTTGACACAAAAACGATCTTCGTGAATGACTTCAACGCAAAATTTCAGTGCTTATTATACATGAGCAATTTCAACATCTGTCAGTCAAATACAGAAACTTGTCACAATTTTGATGAGCAACTTTTTTAAGCTCTCTCTACACATGTCAGTGAAGGTCGAAGGTGGGTGCAAGGCGGGCAGGTCACATGCACACTGGCGTCGTCTGCACAGCAGATGCACTTACATCGAGGCTGCACCTCCAGCGGACGAGTGTTTGAAGGTTCTTGGACACCCATCAATAGAGGAGACTGCGTGCCATGCAGTTGGCACTTGACCTGTAGCGCGTAAACTGGAGAAAACTGATGCTTGTAAAGCAGTGGAATCGGATTTACGTGAGCCAGAAAAGCCAACCAAATGTATAACATTTGGATCCAAGCTTCCTCGTATGCATCAGAGGAAACCGTACGATATGAACATCAAGGCTCGCAAGTGTAACTGAGAGCTGGGGCCTTCGATTGTATATTACTTACAGGCATTAAAAGATATTTTAGCAGCCGATGAGAACGGAACCACACTAATATAGTTAATTTTTTGATGTTTTTAACGACTTGCTTTTTTCTACGCTACTCATTATAATGATTAATTTTTACGAGTACTAAGACTTTTTACGTTACGAAGCTTAAAGAATATTATGTTGTGGACTTTTCACTATCTGTAAGATTTATGTATTCTTTGTCCGGCGAGACTCAGGCTTATTCTAAGTTCCAGTCTTCCATTGTGTATTCAACGAAAAATTTTCAGCTGTAAACAAGACGTTTCACAAAATTATTCTTTGATTGTCGTTGAAGAAACTGAGCATTGGCAGAAGTAAGATAAACTTTAAACGCAATGAAATATCGAAAATAATTTTTTATTCCAAAATCTAATCGTTATGAAACTGGCATCTTCTCATAGAAAATCCCGAGCATGAAAATATAGAGCTTTAAAATAAATTGCAAGTAAATTAGCGACCAACCAATACACAAAGAATGCTTTTTCAGGAGCGGTATTCAGTACTTTTCATTGCAGGAGAGCTGATGATTCTTTTTTTTTGCTGCAATAGATATCCAAGTGAGGCATACGTGTGCCTGCGCGCCAGTACCGTAAAAATGTTCGTTGAGGACATGCAGCTCAGTATCAAGAGGTCGACCCAGTAACCTTGAGTCACTTCTTTCAGTTACTCACATTTTTTGACTCGACATTTGTCTATCCTACGGTCAACACGTCATGTCGTGCCGAAGTAACTTCTTTAGTTATAGTTCCGTCTTTCTTTCATTTATTTTTTATGTTTTACTTTTTTAAGTTCTATTTTAGTTACTTCATTTCTAGTTACTCCTTTCAGTTTCTTCTTTTTGTTACTTCTTTCAAATGGTCGCTCACAGCACTGATATTTGTATCCTGCTACAGTCAACACGTCATATCGTGCATGAGAGCTACAGCGTTTAATCTCTATGTAGATCCCTTAGGAATAAATCCATTTACCCCTTCCCAAGGATGTTTTCCTGTAATTTTCCGACGACTTTACTGCCTTAAAATTCGTGAGCACACTCGGGAATGACCGGTTCATACCGTAAGAGGTCAAGGAAGGAAAGTAATTTCAATTTAAGATTCTCGAGTCGGAAGTTTTAAAGAGTTCACCGGACAAAGCTAAAAAAAGCCGGTGCAATAAAAAAGAGTTAATTATTCCTTGCCAGGGAATGGGTTAAGGCGAACATTGCTGTTAAAGACAAGAAGAATTAAACAGGAAATGAAAGTCGGTATTAATTGGTTTTGAAGCTGATATATGCACGTAAAAAAGAATGTTGAAACCAACACACGTGATCCGCTAGTTTTGGAGCCTCTTCTTGAGCGTGCCTTTGACAGCGCGTTCCCTGGGCCACCATGCAGACTATCACCAAAAATGTGAGACAAATGACCCGCGGTCGGAGCCGCCGCTGAAAATTCATTGTAAGAAACTTGACAAAAACCCAAGGGGTCTCTTGATGAATTGTCCGAATATTTTTGAGTGTCTGCTCTTGACCAGACGTGGCATTTTACGGAGGGGCATGAAATAGTGTTCTGCAAATGCTACAGTATCGAAAACAAGCATGTTTTTGAAATCACTTGAGCGTGAACTCACTAAACTACCTTGTGTGTTTCACGTTTTGTTTCTTAAATGACTCAAACCGTCGGTAGGATTTTGATTGCCAATTCTTGTTGTTAGGAAACAGCGGCGCCCAAAAAGAATGAATTTTTACTGATTTTCCATTTTCTAGAGCTGGCTGTATATATTTTTTTAAGTTTCCAGGCAATGTTTGAACCATACGAAGCTGAGAAAATTTACGTTCTGACGATCTGATGAAGGTAAGTATAACATTTTCGGCTTCACCTATTATGAGAACAGTGAACTTTTTTGTTGTGTTTTGTAGGTAAAAACTGTCCTGCGTTTTGGGAGACAGCAGAAGCTTGGCAAGCTGTATGAGGAAAGTTGACAGGCGAAAATTTTAGGCTTGCTCGAGTCATGGAGTAAAAATGAAGCATTTCTATGAGGATCTGTCGCAAATCTCTCGGCAAAGAAGGAATTATGAATAATGGAACCACAGTCAAACGTTTACTTAGGAAATTTTGTTATAAATTTTCCGAGAAGATATTCAAGTACTACGGTTGTCTCCCGCATAGAGTGCAATATGTGTTCCAGGAAACCACCGCTCTACAGTCGTTCACAGCACAGTGCCCTATCAACTGGAACAAACATCTTTTAACTCGTAAAATATTTGTGCCATAAAAAGCACATATGAAAATAGAGCGGTTGTTTGCTGGAGCCGATCTAGCGCTCTATGCGGGTGACGACTGTACCTCCATCCTGGAGTACGCGCCGCCTACTTTTTGAAATCACAATTGGCTCATCAAAATTAAATACCCCTCATAGCTGTGACAATTACTAATTCCAGAAGGCTTTATGGCATTGACAATATGGTTTGTATTTTGAAAATATTTCTTGAAGATTCATGAGTTTTTGAATTTTCCTGTATGATGTAACTTCCCACAATTGGATGGATGACATAAATATGCTGATCGTACAGTAACCATCATTAAATTTTGGACGAAAAAGAATGTTCAGTATTTACATCAAAATCTATGATGCAAAATAATGTTCAGCTCTTTACATAAAAAAATGCGATAAAAAGAATGGTCCATATTTAGGTCACAATCTGGAATAAAGAAATATATATTAATTTAGCGTAGTTCTCTGCTCCCTAACTTCCAAGAAAGTTTCATACTCCTAAAGTGAATGAATCCTTTGCCCTTAGCTGAGCTAGATTCAGTTCATCTTTGAATTTGCTCTGTGAAACGTGAAATCTTTGATCATGGGCACAACGGAATGTTCAATACTCATATCAAAATTCAGGCTAAATAAGAATGTTCGCTAATTTGATCATAATCTGGGATGAAAAAGAATATTCATTATTTAGCATAAATTCATTATTTAGCTCAAAATCTAGGAAGAAAACGATTATTGTGTATTCAGATCAAAATTTTGGAAGAACAAGGACGCTCAGTATATCTGTTCTAAATCCATGATGAAAAAGAATGTTCATTATTTAGATCAAATGTTGCTAGCAATTTCGGGAGCCTTGGAGGGCCTGTCCGTGTCAGCAGCGTCTGCAAAGTCCAAATGAAAGTAACTTTCGCTGAAAAAGAAGCGGCTTTGTGCCCCGCAGATGAGATCTTTTCGTCTACCGGCCGGCAGGTGGCGCTCTGGCTGTTGGTATTTTCAAAGCCTCGAAAATAAAGGATGTCAAAGCCTCGAAAATAAAGGATTTCAAAGCTCGAAAATAAAGCATTTCGAAGGCTCGGAAATAAAGGATTTCAAAGCCTCGAAAATAAAGGATTTCAGAGCCTCGAAAATAAAGGATTTCAAAGCCTCGAAAATAAAGGATTTCAAAGCCTCAAAAATAAAGCATTTCGAAGGCTCGAAAATAAATGAAAGGCAAAGGCTTATCAAATGCTTGAGTTATTCGTAATTTGAAGGTGGGAAAATAGATTCATAGAATGAGTGAAGATTAAAGCACTGGGAGACCAGAAATTACAGAGATATCAGTTACTACATTCAAATTTTCACATCATCTTCGAGGGTAATGCTCGTCAGCTCGAGAGCGTCGAGCAGAATTAATGTTCCAGAAATAATGATTGGTGTATAAACTTATGCAGGCCTACTTAATAACTTGAACGGATAGAACTCGAGTTGTAGAGTGAACGGGTTCACTCTCTCACACACACGCTGGGCCTGAAATTACATTTAGGTTACATGATAAAGGTTCCAGTATCTCATCAAAGTTGTTACATTTCAGGTCTCGAATACAGCACAAACAGGAAAGCAATCACATACCGAATGACATTTTCATATTTTTCTCTCCTATGTACAGTCCGTGAAACGATAGAGAAATTAGTAAACCATGTTTTTTTCTCTCCCGTCATGCTGTGCAAAGAGCTAGACATTGTCTTTCTCATAAGAGCATCATTTAAGGCAGTCGACTTTCTAGGTCGAAATAAGCACAGGCATTTTCTGTTCAGGGTCTTGCCCAGCGACCGACGCCCGTGTTCTTTCAATGCCCCGAAAAGCCGCCACCAGCTTCAGTAGCCAAACTTGAGAGCCCAAAACAAAGTTTCGCATCTCTGATACGGACCGGGCAAGTTTCTCGCACAGTTTCGGGCCTGGAGATTTTTGGTGAGGGGTGCTGGCGCTGCTGCCTTGGATATTTAATGTGGTACAGGGTGGGCCAGAAAAGTTGCCATATTTTGTGCAATGATTGTGTACTCGTACACAGAGGAATATAACTTTTTAAGGTGCAACATTTATTTAAAATGGAATTATTTCGATTAAATTAGCACAATGTATATTGGATATACATGTTAATATGTCTTTATTAGGTACAAACGGTTTTTAACGGGGTATTCTTTCTCGCTCACTCTGCCCTTGATTTTCACGCAGGGATTTGCCCAGTTTATTTCTGTAAACGTGATAATTGACATTATATATTATTTCTTTGTGTGATTTTCTGGGAAGAAGTAATTTTCAAATCAGATACTTGAATTGTCTTTCTCGCTTTCGAACTTTTATCTTTAATTCCAGCTCCGCAAACTTTGATAAGCTTCGAATTTTGTCAGTGGTTACGATTGTACCTGATGAGTAGTTCTGGAATAGGTTTAGAATCACACGTAAATAGTCAGGAATACCGTTTATCAGAAGAAACTCGTTGAAGTAAGCCAAGAAAGTCGTCTAGTGGTTTTCTTCACTGGAGTCAGCTAAAGATTGAAAAAGGGATTTTAATTTTTCAGTGCGGCAAATGTTTTTTCTGTAATGAAACGATTAGACTAATGTAAAGGGAACACATGCAAGTTATTTTGAAAGAGTATCTTATAAATCAATTATATCAGCTCTTCATTGAGAAATGTAAGCCCACTCTACAGAATCACACGGGCAGTTATACATATGTGTTGCTCAGAATGCATTACACCAATGACTAGCAAGATGTGGTTGAGTTCGACTTTCTCACGCTCCTCCTGACTCTCCATTAGTATCAGTATCGGCCCTTTACGTTGCATCCCAAAAGACTAATAGAGGTTTGAACGTGACAGCATTCCTGTAAATTAAGAACAATCATAAGACGAAAACAGCCATTGCTTTCGTTTCTCTTTTCAGGCAGGATTTACAAACATAGAACCCTATTTTCATGTGTTGGAATCTGCGCAGGAGAGAATCTGACCAAACCGTCGTTTGGTGTCTGCGTGGCACGAACACTATTCCTGGTCTGCGTTTTTGCCTGCATGGAAAAAAGGTGAAGCGTTCGAGCTACGGCCAGTCTGACCTGCCCACGAATAATGGCATGGCTTCGGTAGCTGATTAATGACAACTGAGTCGAGGGGTGGAGGTACATGGAGTACACCAAGCTCTGGTGGGGAACACCTGAAAATTACTTCTTTACGGATGGATAGTGGTGCATGTAATGTGACTAGCTTAGATTCGAATTAATGAAAAACTGCCTTGGTTCGATTAGTGCAAAGCGTTTTGTTGAACACATAGCCTAGTAAACTAGTAACTAAGGCCAAAGTACGGAAAAGTCCGCTAAACGAGTGATTCAAAATTGCTGTTGCCGACATCCGCTTCCACAAGCTTTAAATTTTACTAAATTGGTTATCCCAAATAACAGGATCGGTGAAACTGCAGATGCGAGTTATTTGAGGAGCTTTATTTTTGCTGTTCGAGATACGTATTCAGATTTCAGGTTATCGTAAATCAAGATTTGACATCAATTGATGTTTTGAGTTTACTTATTCAATTTATTTCACGTTCAAGTTATTTCACGACATCAATCCAATTCACCATCCCAAGCTATAAGGCACTGCATCCCAGAAATTTATTTTGAGAAATATTGAACGATGGTAGGCCGAATAGACTTTTTCGCTGAAGGGAAAATCGACGCCCAAGATACCCAGATGATGCCGTCGATATGCAGAAACACGAGCGAAGTCTCGACAAAAAACGACCTCTGGTGCGCAGCCTGCGCCCGGCTGTTGGGTAGCTTGTCGACACGACGACGACTCTCGAAAAATCGTGTTGACAAGTTCTCAGGCCGGAGTTTTGGCAGCCAACCTGCAGAATTGAAATTCGCTTCTTTAAAATGGACTGCAATCTTTTAAAATTAAGTATTTGCACAAAGCATCAGCAAAATATGGCTTTTCAGAAAAGATAGTGTGCATCTATTTACCCACCAGCGAAGCTTATTACCATAATACATCCAATTATTGGAAATACTTCGATGTTTTTGTAAAAGTTCCTGGTCCATAGAAGATCAACGAATAAATTATATTCTACAAGGTAGAACATGTTTTAATGATGAACTATATGTTATTACACAGTAAGTCCAAAGTTTCCTTCACAGCAGAGCTTTGTTATACGTCTGTGAGCATCGAGAGCCAACATTTAATTAGTATTACTCTTCACTCGTTGTCGCTAGTTACACGCGTAGTAGAACTAAGTACCGATTTCTAATTAGAAATTACTCTGAAGGCCGTTGTTATATGTATTCAAGTACTGGGAACCAAACTTTCACTAGCATTATTTGTAGAAGTTTAGGTAAGCATGTGCTAGAACTAATTACCGACTTCTAATTAGTAATACTCTAGAAGCTTAGTTACCCGTAACCTAGAACTAAGTACTGTCCTCTAATTAGTATTCAGCCGTGAGAGTGCATAGTTATACGTATAGTAGAACTAAATACTTCTCTGTAATTAGCAATAAGCCGTAGTAGCTTAATTACACGTATCTTGGAAATAAGAACTAAGAACCGATATCTAATTAGTACTTATTCAAAGAAGCTAAGGAACAAATATCCTAGAACTAAGTACCGATTTTTAATTTGCAATTACTTGTTTCCAGAGAGCGAAGAGCGGTTCAGAAGGCCCCGTAGTTTGTTATCTCTTAGAAGAACGAATCGAAAAATTTTCAAGTTCTCTTATCAGCATAGGACTATCGGTGTTCGGACGTCCCAGGAAGCCAAACTTTAGAGGTAGAGAAAGTAAAAACCTTGATTCCAAAGAATTGTTTCTCTGCAATTGCTGTTTTGAATTTACATACCACCGGGAGATAATGCGTTACATTAAGCCATGTTACTTTGCAATTTTATTTGCACACACGATATGTATTCTCCTGGTCGCAATCCTGGCTGTCAGAAATGTTGCGGAAATTTTTAATAAGGTTCTAAGGTTATCACTTCATTTCAGTGCAGTGCCAGCGACCGCAATGTGTTTCCCTTCTTTCACGAAAGTTTTGAGATCATCAGGGATTTCAAACCTTTTTTTTCTACACTAACATTTGCCACTGTTAGCACAGTTGAAGGGCTGATAAATTATTGGTGACTGTACTGACGCTACCACTTAGTGACGTTAGTAATTGCTTTTTATTATTCTTGCCCTCAAAAATTGATCCAATGAAGTAAGTGAACGTTCAAGAATTGCGTTATACTCCTAAGTCGTTCAAACAATTTTTTACCTTCAGTTGTAATAATTCTATCCAAGTCTTTATTTGTTGTAAAAATAACGGAAAATCTAATGGAAATTATTTTTCTTAAAAACACGAAGAGAACATCCGTGATCTAGTTGCAGAGATGATATTTTGTGAAATTGGGAAATTGTTCTTATGAAGGTATGGAATAAATTTTTTGGAGAATTATGCTCATTTTTAAGAGATTACAAACAGTTTTCGTCAAAGGAGCTTGGCAAAAAACACAAAAAAGGGAAAATTGCTGCTCATGAAACTGTTCATAAAAAATGTTAGGAGCATTTGACAGCCGTGTGCATAAAGGTCAGTTGTTCTCAGAGATAAAAAAGCTTACGACAAAGTTTTATTATTTAGAATGGGTCACATGAAACTGCAGTAATTTTGGTTTTCACATTGTTATGACCTCGCAGAAACAGAGTTGCTGCATTTGGATGTTTCAAAATTTTTGATTTGAAGGATCATGAAAAACAAATTTTTCTCTAGCTTAACGTGCCGAGAATTGTAAAGAGAAAGACTTGAAGGTTTGCTTACCGCAAGCTTTATGTACGCCGACCTAAATACGTAGCAGGATACCTCATTGATTAATTTGCACTTTCATTCGAATTAAAAAAAATATTTCAATACGTATGAGAACTGTACGTACCCAGTTTAACTTTCATAAAATTAAACTGAACAAAATTAGATTTTGAAATTATGACATCATGACGTATGAAGTGCATAACAGTACGTACACTCGTATCTGATGCTTCATTCAGTCTACGGATAAAACAACCAGTATTTAACTTACTCTCGGAGCTAATCTCAGATAATTAGGGTTTATGCGCTAAATGCGCAACTTTATTTATAGAAAGCTCAATGCAAAAGTAGCAAGAAATTGTTTTATCAGAAGCTGACGTTCATTAAATTTCAGTGCGATTGAGGTACATTGAGGTCATCGAAAATTTTTAAATTCGAGGTATCCATTTAATTTCCACATGATATACGAGTTTCATGGACAAGAGTAGCCAGCTGGAAAGGCCCTAGAAAAGTGTTAATATCTGAAAGCAGAATAAATTTCCAATTAATGAGGTGGAATCGGATATTTTGTACGGATTGATTAGTCCAGAAGACAATAGTATCATTTCTTGTGCTCGTGAAATTTCGATGTACATATCTGGAGCCAGCTCTAATCGCAAAGGATATCTAAAAATTACAAAATGATTTCATGATACATTTCTCAATATCTATCCATATGAAATTGCTTCTCATTCTACTAAACATCCGTTTTTTTCAACAAGTATTAAATCCAATTCCATATAGGCATATCATTTTCTGATTTCAGCATTGCAAAACCAGCAGCCAGACTCTAAATAGCTACGTCTTAGTCAAAATAAAATGACGACTCGAAGTAATATTTTTATTTTCAACAGATGAAATTCAAGTAGAAAGGAGCTTTCCCATAACATAAGTTAGCTTTACTTCGGAAAAATACGAGCGTAGTGTTGTCGAGCCTGTATTTTGCTCGCCATAAAATCTGATGAAAAACAATAAGCCAACAAATTAAAATTTTTGGGCACCCTGATCATTATTGGCCCAAATTTGTTGAAAAATAAACAAGAATGCAAAATGAATATTTAATATACCTTAAATAAACGTGTATTTTTGTTGTAGAAAAAAATGGAAACGTACTGTATGTGAGAATACAAATTATTTATGAGAGAATTGAAAAATGTCAGTGATAAATTTCACAGAGATTTTTGAAATGTATTTTGAAATAATTTTTTACCGTTAGACTCCCTTATTATGATTCATTTGTCTTCTATGATAATGCTATTGCTTTTCTGTTACAGTAAATTTTCAAAAAGGAGCAAGATTTATCATATTTTTTGAGCTCCCTGGCAACGGATCGTCGGTGGCATGTAAACTCTGATAAAGCTGCGGAGTTAAACTGCAGAACTGCAGAATAGTTTGCTAGGGTCGTAGCGCACAACACATTAGTTTGGCCTCCTCACTGTAAATAACATCTCTTTTGAGAGCGCTCTGCAGGGCCGGAGCGACTGTTAGTGACCGGGCCATTGGTGGTAATGGTCGCTGGAGCTCGCTAGCGTTGTGCTGCTGAAAAGTGTAGCTTGCAAAAACTAGAGCAGCTACAAAAATGAGCTGAAAGTGAGCGTCGAATGCGAACTCAAAACCAAAAGCGTGGCAGAGGAGGTAAATGGGTTACTTTGTATTGCGTTGCAAGCGAAGGCATTGCTGTACCCAGTAGGGATTCAGATCTCGAAAGAGAACATGACGGACATCTTGGTGCCTAAATTGACTGAAAATAAATTGGGGCAAGCAAGTTTTTACCGCGACGCTTCGTGCTGAAAAACAGGGATCGTTAAAGCTCGCTTTTCGTCTGAAAAAATAGCGGAGGCCTGAAAAATAACGTGCTACGCTTGTTAAAAGGTTATAAACGTGAGAGACTTAGGAACTATTTGCTTGTTGAAAATATGTGGAAAATTTTAGGCTTAAACAGTCAAAAAAACAAATTTGTCATATAGTGTTAAGTTTCAAATGCAGATTTTCGAGCATTTGTAATCAGCTAAAGCTGAAAATGAGCCGTAGGGTTTAGCACCTAAGTGTAGGTCTCCCATTCAGCACGGACTCTAGTGTCGGGCTTTCCTGATATTAAGTGTCAAGTCAATTTTAGTTGGCAGCAATAACAGAACATAAATAGAAACTTGAAATTTACTCTAGAATGGTGCTCGACAACCGGTGCTCTTTTGAGGCCTTTGCCCGGAAACTTGTATCGTACCTCGTGCTCCTTACAGGGCTGACGATGACAGTAAACTTTGCACTGAGTGTCTGTAGTTCACAGTGCGTCTCTTCCCTCTGGTGCCGGGGCTCCGGCACTAATCTGCAAACTTGGCTTTGCTTCCAATTTCACTTGTCAAACTGTAATTGCAGCTGCAAAATAAACTTACTAATGTAATTCTTCGCGGCCGAGCAACACAAACGTGTACACGCATTAGTTCTCTGTTTATGATCCCATATTTGGGAGTACGTCGTTGGGCACTCGAGCTTATTGACGGAAAGTCGTCCTAGTCTCTGTTGTGGTGTTATTCTAAATGAATCGAACTCGGGGTTCTAAATATTCCTTAAAATAACCTAAAGATAATAATAAAAATACAAGCAATTCAATGACGTGCTAATGTCCTTATTTGAAGCACTCAACGCTCGGTGCTGCAAATGCCAGTCCTAGTCCTTCTTAAGACAGAAGATCGTTTTTTCAAATACCTCACTTCTGTTTGATTACTTGAAGATTATATCAGCAGTCGATCAGTGAAGCACCGCACAAAGTCCGTTGCTGAAAAATAACAGTTTCAAGTCCTACGCCAGGCAGCAGTTTCTCAATGAAATTAATCCAGCAATTCCGGGCTTTCGTTTTACATTTCACGCATTCGCTTCCTCAGCTGAAGGCATCGTTTCTGTCTCGTCTTATTTGAGGGTCCCCGGACCTCAGCATCGCAGCAACCCGTGTATCTGGGTCAGCTGACATTACAACGGGACTGCACTTCCTGAAGGTCACGTCACAGTGAGTTGGTAGGGAATGGCAAGCCCGAAATGGTCTCGTCTGTGTTTCTCTGTTCTGTTTATCCAAATTGTTCCTCTATTTCGTCAGGATCAAAGGAAATTATGTGAATGGGATTTTTCAATCAAAGGAAAGCTAACATTGACGAAAATTGGATTCACGATCTTGATTACACGGATTATGAAAAATCGTGATGAAATGAATCTGCTGTGGAAAAAGGATGTCCATTCATCTTAACAATAAGGAAACCAAAATTAATTGCACTTCTACTACGTTTTATTGGTTAGATTGCAAATAGGACCAATTTTATTAGCAAGAAAGACTTCCATGTCCAACATTATCACAGTCACATTGGATATAACCTCTACGGATTTTTATGAAACTCTCACTCTACAAACGCCACGGATAATGGAAGCCTTCGAGAATATGGGCAATTTTCACTTCAAAGGCCTCAAATTAAACGTGGCTCGTCCTCCCAAATTGCTCAGTGCCGGCAGACGCGCAATCCAGGACCTGATTACGCCATCTCATCATCTCGTGACTATGCCCAGTGCGTGACACTTGTGCTTCACTGATGACCGGGTGGTGTTGAGGCTTGTTCCTGGCAAAATGTTTATTGTAAAGACAGTGTTGCGAATTGGTTCTATCAAGTTATTTATTACAAGGCAAATGTTAGGTTTTGTTTCTTGAAATACGTTCATTCCAAAGCTAATATCCTTGTTATATTCAGAGCCATTCTGGGTTATATTTGTTCTAGCTCCTTCATTCATCTATGTTTTACTATTCTAATCCCATTTTTGATGGCAGCTTCTATTTTCATTGTTGTTTTAATAATAGTCTCATCTCTTATCCTTGGTTTGTATTTAACTCGTATAGTCATGTACATATTGTTTCTTCATACATTAATAATATCATTAGAATTTATATATTCATCCATGTTTACGTTTTTGTATACGTGTTCCAATTTGTCCCCTCATAAAGGTATTTCATTAGTGTGATCCTTGGCCAGATAATCAAAAGTATCGTGTGTTCTAGGACATAAGTGAGAAATTTTCTTTCAGCGTTCGTTGATCGAAACTTTGATGTAATGAAAGACATTTTAGCGGAACTTAAAATGATATCATCAAAGCACTTTGTCCGACAGCCAATCACAACGACGGGATTTGATGACGTTGTAGCAGCTAGTGTCGTGATATGGAGGCGAAGAGCCGTCGACCAAATTTTAGCGAAGACAAAATGATGGCTTTAATTAATTATAGCTAGTGGATAAAGAGCCATATTATTTTAGGAAGACTGGATTCCACAATTTCTGTAAGGCTAAAATTTCTTCAACACATTGTACATAGCACACAAATTTGATAAGGGTGTTTAGAGTGTGGTATGAAGCTATATTCATCATCCCTGTCTCGATTGACCAAAGATATTATTCTACATTGAATCTTTGCGAACGATTTAGCGCTGGTTTTAATATCCCAGTATGAGGTCTTGGTATGCACTTGAAATTTTTTCAAATTTTCACAAAAAATTATCAATCTTTTGGGATGGTGTTTTTTGAAGATCATATGAAAAGTTAAAGTTGATAAGGTTGTTAAAATTAACATTCTTAAGTGATGCATGAACCATTTTTTTCTGGCGGATATTTGGTAAGCCTTCCTCGTCGTGAGCATGAAAAGCGTATGAACTATAGCAACTTCTTCTAAATCTTGTAATTTGACTGTTAAATATTCCTCAATTTATGACTTGAAAAATAAAACAGATATTATGCGCTTCTGTGTAAAAATCCCATCATTTTAATACACTGAAGTGAATGGGTAGTCAAATTCCTTTTTCTTTATATGAAATGTATAGTTGATGAAGACCTCACAAAAAAAGCGGGAATCACAACAACAAATTAAATTGCAGCGACCGCAATTATCACTGCACAATATCCATGGACGTTCAACACGAATTTCCGCAGAGAGCGCAGCTATGACATGAATCTAACTGCCAGCAGCTGATGTGTTCATGCACTTACGCTCAACCTAACTCCACTTACGTGAGCTCTGAGGCGTCGCAAAGTCAAGTGAAAACTTGCGTGAAAACCTTGAGCGTTAACTTGATTACAGCACACATGGTAGCTACGCGCACTTAGCTGGACTCACGCTACCAGTTTATCGGTACAATATTTGATCATCTGGCCCCTGATGGACCCATTCTGGCTTATATTTTTATCTACTCGCTTATTCCAAGCGGTCCTTCGGTTATCTTCGCTTCTAATTAATTTTCTCGTATCGATATTCGTTGATGTAATTGGGTTTTTGTGAAGCCGTTCCAGACTCATGGAGTCGTTCTCAACTTAGAGCAAAGCTCGGTGTTCGGATGGGACGGTCACTGAATGTGTGTAAGTAGCAGAAAAGTGAGATGAGTAATACAAAAATTAACAAAAAGCTCATAGCAAAAATAATGCCGCGCAACCGTTTGGGAATTTGTTGATCTTCAGCATAAAAGAAAAAACTCGGCTAACTGAATATAATTTTTTTTCATGGTAAAATGAATTTTCTAGAAAATTAACAACTCGTGAAAAATAGAACGTTTCAAACATTTGCTTATCATCAGCTCTGAAACAATGAATATATTAGCAAAAAAGAAAAAAAGAGGATAAATTACGCACTTACAATTTTTTGTACTAAAAGTGTGATAAACTACTTATTGACCAGGGATAGTAGAAAAGAATTGGCATGATTATTCAAAACAGGTTTCAATTCAAAAATGAAAAGGGATCCTAAAATTCTTAATTCGGAGGAAATTTTGCTGGACCTAAAATCCTGAAGCAATCCAAGTTTACAGCAGTATTGCATTGGAAGGCGTTTTTCCGGATGGCTGAGTGGGATGGGCTTGTTAGAATATTCCCCGTCCGATAACTTCTACCTTGATGCTCCACAGTCCTGCGACCTAGAGTACGGGATGTCATGCCCTCATACTTAGGTGCACAAAGTGTACAACTGTATTTATACCCTCAATATATAAATACAATTGTATATATTTATCAAGTTGTATTTATATCAGTTGTATTTATATACAGTTGAACAAGTGTATTTATATCCTTGATATACAAATACAGTTATGTTCTTTGTCCATCTGAGTCTTACGTTTTGGAGATACTTAAAAAGATATCGCAATAATCATCGTCGTGTAAAGATTACGGTCTCTGTATTGGGCAAATGAAAGGGAAATTTTTCTTAAAAAGCCTCAGTAAAACTACTCATGGTTATTTTTTGGCACAAGAAAATTAACAAATCAAAGTAACCGGTTTTGTTTCATATGGATATTGTAAGAGTTTTCGTAACCTTATACAGCAGTTGAAAGATTGCTCAATGCATCCTTAATTTGCTTAGTTAATGGCGATTCTTACGTGATTCAGCTGCACAAGTATTCCTGACTTCTACCGCAGGTCTGTTCAAGATAAAAAGAAGAGTAGCTTTGCAATTACCATCAGTATTTGTGCTTATGCGATGCGAGAGTACCATTTTCTTGAGTTTTTAGGTCATCGTGGAGAAGTGAGCGCGTACAATGAGAAATGTAAGCTTCTACAGGTGGCGAGATGGAGTCCGGGAGACTGCCCGAACAACGTACGTGTATACCTGTAAGCTTTTAACACAGGCATGATGCGCTCTAATTCCACTCATATCTTGTGTGGTCCAGCGATTTGAGTGATGAGTGTAGAATGAAGTGGCATAGATATTAAAGTCATCTGAAATCAAAGTTGATGTACAGCTTCTATTGCTCAAATGGGTTCGGATAAGAGATAGGGAAAGTCGATGAATTTGTGTGACTCATCAAAAGTCTTTCTTAATTTTACTAATTTTGCAGGGGGATTGAAAAGTAATTCTTTATTTTGATATACGTTGCTTTTCTTACACAATCGTAATCGTTTTTTCGTGTTTTTTTAATATGTTCGGTAATGCATGGGTATTGAATCTAGATTCCTGTTTTCGCTTCAGATCTAATATTTTATTTGAAATATGAAAGTCCTACAAATATGGAAGTCCTGAAATATGGAAGTCCTAGCAGTTCGTCGTGAAATCAGTTGGAGCGAATTCTTAGAGGCTTGAGAAGCTGGTGGCCAGTGTGATGGCACCCATATTCTATATCTTGTAAAACTCGTTGATATACCTTTTCATCTCTTATTCATTTCTTGGGCGAATTTATGTTCAGAAATGATGAATTACGATCATTGAAAATTAAGGAGCTAATTTTCAATGACCCCGTACATTATTTTGGATACGTGCATATTGTATATATTGCAAGGAAAATAATACAGATAATCTATCTATTGTATGACAATGGGCTACACAGTCCCTACTGCTTCATCTCTCTCCTCCCCCCTCCCCCAACAAAGAGAAGCACTCTGTACGCACGTTTCTTCCCTCCTATGATTTAAGAAATGCGATGTTTGAGAGCACGTGCATTGTACTGGTTAGTTGTGGGCGACCCTCCTTGTCGTTTGATGTTTCCTAGGGCTATGTATGTATATGTTCCAGAAGTTTTTTTTCTACCTAAAAATTTCTGCAGTAGATTGATATAATATGCGCAAAACGAATTTGTGCTAATCACTTGCTTGCAGTCTAATCATAGGGTGTATTTTTTAATGTTTAACTCGAATCGTCATCCAATTTTAGCAGCAAATAAGGTGAAAATCATTCATACTCTTGAATATGGTGGAAACATTCACACAGCGTTAGAATATGGTAGTGAATATTGCAGCTTGCGATAAATACCATAGAATAAGGAAAAGAATATCTAAAATTGCCGCGGAATATTGTAGACAGAGGGCCAAAAAATAAATAATATTCTCGCTCCCTTCTTTCAGCAGATATAGAGATCACTTATTGCAATAGCTCAGAGCTCCTGTGCTCACCACCAGAGACATTATTTCCGCCTATAACTCCTACATCCTTTCGTCTGCATCATTGATGGGAGTAACACCATAACAAAGAGCTTGTGGATGGCCATCCCGAGGCCTGGAGAAGCACGCCTTGCAAAAGTGCACACTGTTGCTTGGAAAACTCGCCGTTCTGGACAGCTTTGAGATGCTGCCAGGGCATAGTTTCTGGTCTCTGAGTCATAATTCGAAGGCTCGCTGGCTTAGGGTTGCTTTTATAGCTCCCTAAATCACACACAATTGCCTGTTCTACTGAAGGAATTCGTCGGTCTTCTTTCAGAGCAGCACTCTATAGGCTTGTTGCTCCCATGCTGATGAGGTCATTCAATGGATATTTGTTTGACTTCTCAAAGTCCTCAGCTGGGGGCATCTGCATAATGCAGTTCATTGGACTTTCAGCGCCTGAAGTTTCACTATCATATCTGTTAACTGATGCAGCTCAAGGGAAGAGGGGTGGTGGTGGCAGCTCTCACGTGTCGATAACAGAAGACCTGCTGCAGGTGGTGTCAAATTTCAGGCCTGAGCTTAACAGCGCGTGGTGCCAAATCATGGTAGAATATAAGAGAACTCATAATTGAGGGCTTCTGGGGCTACACCCGTACGGAGGTGTGACGTGTGACTCAATGGCGATCGAGTGGGTTGGCTCGACTCTATGCTAACTGGGTGATTCTTTTCCACGTTAAGGGGTTAAGATTTCAGTTCTCAGATGATGATCTTGAATAAATTATTCCTGAGAGGCCCAAAGCACGTGGAGCCAAGTTAGGTTCGCACTTTTACTCAATGACACAATGACATTAACAGCTGTAGTTTTTGGAGGCCTTCTATTCAGCAAGCACAGGTGGTGATATTCGCGACGTAAAGTCGTGCTACTTTCTAATAAACGAACACCATTGGACCACATCTAATTGGGATACGCGTGGAAGAATTTTCCCGCACGCTCACTTAATTTTTAAAATTTATTTACTGCTACTTGGTGCTATTGAAAGCGCCCGTATTTGAAACATAAAGTATATCCAGTCAATAAATTTCACTTCAATTCAGTTCTGTATAAGTGACGAGCAATCGATATGGTGAGAACAAATAAGTAGAGAACAAAAGTGAGTTATATATAATGATACTATGTATGCTTGAAAAATTCTAATACTCAGTAAGTTCAGAACTTATCTTTCATGTATTAGCTGTACCACCTGAAAATATCTTCCTCTTTATAATGGAAAAAATGACGGCACATTTGTGTTTATGTGTGCTCTGAGTTAGTAATTGAAATTGACGTGGGAGAGCAGCAAGTGGACTGTGGTATAGGGCCTCATTGATTGATCGTTGACCTCTCGGTACTGTAGTGCTAGAAAAGTAGATACGGTGGCAGTAAATTTAAGGCTCGAATATTATTCAGTAAAAAGCTGATATTTCAGTCAATGATACGGAAATACAGCCCTCTCAGGATGTATAAAGTAAAGAAGTCCAGATATTTCCTTCCCCAACAAAATTCTTGCTGCTTTACGACCCTCGTTACACGAAGACCAAATAAAAAAAGTCACCCTACCAGTGGAAATGATTTCATAATTCTTGAAGAATTAAAAAGTTTGTTGTGGTGACATGAATTTGAATTGATGGTGTAATCACTCTTCAAATCACATATAAGTATTCAATTGCTTCGCATAGTTTGTCTAAGCCACTCAGTCGGATCTCAAGACGCCATTTCTATTTGGAAGTAGACGCACACTTCCAAAAGTCGCTCCAGCCTTCAAGGGCGGCTCCGAGCCGAAATGCTCTAGCTGACAATGAAAGTGTTTTTACTCGGTATTCTGATATTCGAATTTCGTCGGACGACAGAAAGGACTTAAGCATTGATCTTCGAGCTCGAAATTGCAATATTCTTGCTCGTAACTGCGTTATTACGACCTAAATGTTGCCACAGAGACCCACAACCGCAATAATCGAAACCGTAACGATACAACTCTCACTCGAAAACATTTTTAGGGTTTTAAGGGCGGGAACAATTTGCAGCCGAATTTCTAAGAATAATTCTATTGAGGAAATTGAAAAAAATTCCTTCACTGCTTGAGGCTGAGACCTTTTTCTTTCGGTAGCTGCCAATGTTTCCACTGAAAGAAAAGCAAAAAACTTTGTCAGGCTTGTATTATATTGCATTTCTTCAATGTTCGAGCAAGCGATCTTATGCTCATTCTTTCATTCTATGACAGCAGTGAC
This sequence comes from Orchestia grillus, assembly GCA_014899125.1. Taxonomy (NCBI): domain Eukaryota; kingdom Metazoa; phylum Arthropoda; class Malacostraca; order Amphipoda; family Talitridae; genus Orchestia; species Orchestia grillus. Next base: position 37,097 of record VOMN01023324.1, on the reverse strand, counting down.
GATAGTTAAGCATCATATGAAGCAATGTTTGTGTCTTGTAAGGCAACATAAACCCTTCTGAGTTTTGCCTATTTAGCTCTGGGTACTCTCAGGCTCTCAGACTATTCTTTTTTTAAATTGATATCAGCAAAGTAAAAGTCGAATTCATCAAATCTGAAGTTGATTTTATCAAACGAAACTTGAATTCATCGAAACGGAATTAGGTTTCATCAAAGTTAAAGTTGATTTCATCGAAGCAGAATCTAATTCCTTTAGAATAAAATTTGAATTAATCAAAGGGGCATTTGATTTCATCGAAGAGAAACTTGATTTCATGAAACATCAAGATGAAACCTTAATTCATCAATGGGAATTTGAAATTTTCAAAGTGAAATTTGCTGTTATCTTAAATAATTTTCATTAATATATGCAAGAAAAATATGTAACTTTAATGATGTTTTATTCTTCATAGAAAAAAATGTAAACATTTGCTGATCTCAGTAATGTGTGAGAGATTATTAGTTAAAATCAGTATAAGTTGTACCAAATATATTTAAAGTTTAAATAGTAATAATGCACTAAACTTCAGGTAGCTATGCATACACAACATAGGGTAAATTTATATATTTATCAGAGCACATAAATAAATCTAGCAAAATGGGATGCGAAAATTCAAAACAATGTTTTAATAAATGATCCTACATTCCGAAGTAGTTATAAAAACTGATAAGAATAACATCAGTACCGAGTTTCTATTTGCGTCCATTATTTGTAGCAATTACGACTAACTCTTTTTATGAATTATCATCGTTTGTACAATAGGGCAAAGTGAAGCCTTTACATCCTCACATATTTTTGCATACCTTTCTGTATGTTAGATGTAAGTAACTTAATAATGCTACATTACAGGAATATGTAATACGAGAATTGAAAAGTCAGGATTAATTAATTTCAAATTTATTTTGCATACAACGTACAATTTCAATAAACTAAAATAACTTTCGTTAAGTGAAATGAACTATTATTTTGATAAAATCAAATTTCACTTCGATGAGCTTAAATTTCATGTGATGAAATAGGGGTTCCATTTTGAATAAATTAAGTTTAGTTTAGATAAAATTAAATTTGTTTTTGATGAAATTATTCTTCATTTTGTTGAAATGAAAAACAGCTCTGATATAAACAACTTTCACTTCGATGAATTAAAAGTTCATGTTGTTGAAATCAAATTCCACTTTGATGAATTTAATTTTTACTTTGCTGAAATTACCTTGAAACAAGCCTAGTTGTTTAATGCTTGAAATTTTTTTAATAAAATTGAATTTTGCTATATTCTGCCGGCTAAAAATGTGGGGCACTTTTTAAATCTTAAAATTTTTCAATACTGGGAATAATTTTTTCTAAGACATCGATACATAATGGTCAATGCCCCTCACAATATGGTGTATAAATTTTTTTTTTTTCTAGGTTGAAAAAAGATATGGGCAAAGTCAGTTTTAATAATGACAAATAAATGGCCAAAAATATTGTATGAAATGCAAAAAATTTGCTTGAATGCAATATAAATTTTGAAAATAGAAGCAGCAACACCAATTGAGTAGACCCTCATCCTTTATCACAGCCTTACACTTCCTGCTGCAAGATGCTATTATCTGAAGACATTCCCAGTTAATTTTTCTCATTTCTGTGGAAAGTTGATCCGGAAATCTTTGGAGTTTGGGGCACTCCTAGCCATTACACCTGTTCCTTAAGTGTTCAACGGCTCTCAATCGGATTCAGGCCTGCACTCTGGAGCAGCCAATCCATAACTTCTGAATTCTTCTCTTTTAGATATTATATGACAGGCTTAACCTTATGTCATGAAGCATTATCTTGCATGAAAATGGGATTTGCACACTTTGAGCTTTGAAATATAGGAATGACGTGATCTCGAAGCATCTTCTAATATATTTCTGTATTTACGCTTGCATTCAAGAGGATATGAGGTGTCGTTCCTTGACTGGGAAACATTTCAAACACCTCGACGCTGCCACCACCATAGTGATCAGTTTTTTGGTGCATTCGCAGGCTAATTTTTCTCCATTACGTCTTCATACAAATATTTACTTATCGTAGCCAAATAAATTAAATTTCCTTTCATCACCGAAGAAAACATTAACTACCGATTGTGGTTCTACAAGACGTACCTATAGACAAAGCCCAATCATAGCTTTTAGTTCTTTTAGCTGATGAGAGATTTCTTCAAAGGTGATCGGGCGAACAAGCCTATTTCATTAAGACGACTACTTACTGTTTTAATGGACACATTCATATCGTTGGTGGCGTTAACTTCCCGAGAAATAGTAGATGCTGATTTGAATCTAACTTTTAGTGACAGCCTTCTAATGATTCTATCTTCTGGAGGGAGGGATGTTTTTTCTCGGTCTACCTACTTTGTTAGCTGTCCGGTATCGCTTCATTAGCGATAGCTGTCCAATGTCCTCGTACAACTTAGTAATCCTTCTAACGCCACTTTTAGAAAGCTTCAAATTGTAAGCTATTTTTCTAACGCTATAATTTTGTTTATTCAGCTCAATTGTTCATTTCTTAATCGACATTTCCATTTTGTGAAACTTAGTCATGATACAGGATGGCGCAATGTTTTCTGTAATGTATGTCTGCACTTTAAATAATTGTATTTCTGTTTTCTGACCCTTATTTTTGGCGAATTATACCACGAATATACCTCATATTCGTGGCATCTTTCATGTTGAACAAACATGAGATCACGATATTCTTCTCAAGAAAATACTTCGCGTACGCGTACAAAGGAAGGATAGCGCTGGCAGCTCCATGTAACTCTGTAGACCTCGAAAGAAAATTCCGCTCAGTATGACTACGCGTCTATGAGTTAAGGCAGCGGCCTCTTTGAGCGTTGAGAACGAGGTCTACAGGCGTGAAAAATCAGGGGACGTGAACAGGTGTAAATTTCCGGGCCAAAATTCCAGTGCGCTCTAATCAATGCAGTGACTGATCAATCACACGGTGCATTGAAATCCAATTATTCCTGACGCAGCAAGGGGCTTCTTTGTAAGCACAATCCATCAACGACGTATTTCGATGGATGCTTACGGGAACGGGGAAATGAAATCCCGAAAAAATGTACGTGATACAGTTAGAAAACCTGAGCAAATTAAAGTATATGTCACTCAGGCTCCATAACGAAGAGTGTAATTTTTGGAGAACTTTTTCAGAGTTGAAATTTATTCGTCCTAAGCTTTGGAGCTATTAAACATTACTCGTCTCCAGGGAATGATATTTACAAGAGCACGACTTATGAACAAAAGAGCCGTATCCTATATACACACTCAGGAAGTTTTCAACATATTTATCTTTTAAATAATTGGAGCATGCATAAGTAAGCTTCTGGGAATTGAAACCCATCGATTTATCGAATTCTGGTCACAGAATGAATGAAATGATTCCAGAAACAGACGGGACTCAGTCCTTTTTTTCGATACTTAAGATCTTTGGTTGAGCAAAGTTAAACCAATGATTGTTTTTTTTCATGACCAAAGACGCCTGAACCTTCTGTATAATGTTTTTTAGCTCGTTCACTCACTCTCTTAGAAAGTCTTTACATTATAATTCGTATGCAAAGTTATTTTACGAATCAATTGTACGCTTTCGTTGGCTTAATTTTCAATGAAATGTATTCGTTGGTTTGCACGCGAGCTGATCTTAAAGCGTCTCAAAATTTAGTTTTCTTTTTCGGAGGTGCCCCAAATGTATGGTGCAGTAGTGAATTTTATTGATTTGTGTTCTAACTGCAGCTCATCCTGCTTCTGTTTACTACCTGACTGATAAATCTATTAGGGTAACCGTTCTCGTTCAGGATGCGGCGAATTTAGTGATGTTCTTCGGTTAGATTTCCTCCTGAACAAAACATGTTTCCACGGTCGACCAAACATATACCACCAGTAGACGCGCCTCGCCAAAAATAGCGGAACAAATGAAGTTAATTTTTCAAAACGCCCTCTTCTTTAGAGTAAATGTGACACGAAATAATGTTATTTTCAGTGTCACTGGTACGGGCTGCCTTTTCTGACCGTCTCACTGATTAGGAATACAAACTCAGGGATTTTCTCCTATCTAAATCCTTAAAAGCTTGACGGACAGACGGATGGACGGACCAACCAAGCAGCCCTGGGCTATTATTATATAGTGGGATATTGAATAGAGAACAAAATAAATCCGAATTAATCAACTGCATGAAGAGATAACCGTCAAAGAAGACACAAGTTCATGAGTTGTGGCGGAACTAATTACGCAATTTAAGCAATAAACGGTCGTAATGTTTATGAGCGTTCAGAAGATCCGACATTGATGAACTTACGGCTCGATCCTACTGCCGAAATCCTACGGCTGAAATCCTACAGCCTGATCCTACAGCCGAAATCTTATGGCCCGTTCCTACGGCCGATCTTCTACTGCTGAAATCCTACAGCCCGATCCTACAGCCGAACTACTACGGCTGAAATTCTACGGCAGAAATCCTATGGCCGAAATCCTACGGCCGAAATCCTACGGCCGAACTTCTACAACCCGATCTTACAGCCGAAATCCTACGGCCCGATCCTACGGCCGAACTCCTACAACCCGATCCTACGGCCAAAATCATACAGCTGAAATCCTATGGCTGAAATCCTACGGCCGAAATCCTACGGCCAAAGTCTTACGGCCCGATCCTACGGCCAAACTCGTACGGCTTAAATCCTACGGCCAAAATCTTACGGCTGAAATCCTACGGCCAAAATCTTACGGCTGAAATACTACGGCTAAAATCCTACGGCCCGATTTTACGCCAGAAGACCTTGCAAGAAGCCTTGCAGCACGACAGCAGGCCCAAATAAGCTCGCCTTACCTTCAGGAGACACAAGAATCCTAAACTTCCTTTGAGGAGTTCCCACCCGGTCGTCAAGATTGAATATTTATACGAGCTCCCAGCGACGAGGAAGGCTTCAGCAATCTGCGGAACAGTTAATCTGGAGAGGGAGGTCCACTAAAAACATTATGGATGACCCAACTTCTTGTCGATATCGCCAGAGAGCTACCAGCTTTAATGATATTGGGGATACTTAAGAAGACAGACAGGCCAACTTGGAAGAGTGGTGGCTTCATTTCAGGCCTCCTCATTACTTGTTTCTACCACCCTGAGGAAAAAATTAACAAATCAAGTAATGAAAAATGTATAGTACAAAACATCGCTCCGCCACATCCGTGAAGTCTGCAGCTGCGACGACGGCTGAGAGGAAGATCCATATTGTGGAATTAAATATCAACTTCACAAGGAGTCATCAGTGCTGAGAAGATGTCAGGTCAATATTCTTTGTGCAATCGCTCGCATTCTCCTTCTGCTCACAGAATTACCCTGTAGTCCATTGAGTTATTGTCGGTCATCATTAATAAAGCTTCATTATTAAACTTCATTGTACTAATCTGCTCGTTAAGTTATTGTCGGTCATGCTTATGAGGAGTTAGACACGCTGTTAAACATGAGCAGGTGGTGGCATCATTGTTAAAGTCCATTGTACTAATTTGGTCATTCTGGAGACTAGGCGGAAACACACTTTAGGTCAATAGATTGTGCTGTTCGCTATCACCCTCAATGCTTTACGGCTTAAGTTTGGACGTATCGAAGGGTGAGATATCGAATTCAGGCCACAAAAACTTAGTATAAATTAAGTTTGGACGTATCAAATAGTATGGGAATTTAAGATCACAAAAACCTACTAATTAAATATACATTTTTGCGGAACGTCTCTTTCAATGGGAATTTTATTCAAAGTATACCAGGAAATTAGCTGTAAAGTAGAACAGAAATAATTGAATTGCATCAAATTGCCTCTCTTCTGTTTCTAACATTTTGCATTTGCTGAAAGCCTTAAACTGACCTCATTCTGACAGCTTCTCATCAACCTACCTCGTCTTTCTCTATCGAAAACTCTCGTTGAGCTCACTGGTGCTTTCTAATTTTTTATGCTTGCATGACCATAATATAATTAAACTCTCAACCCACTTCTACTCTAGGAGCCTGAGTCTCTTACTTTTTACCCTCTCTTATCTTCTATCGCTTTAGCTTTGCTTCGTTCAACTTAAACATCACTTAGTAAGTTGATGCTATTTCAAGCACATTTGTTCAATACAATTTCCTCTCACGTTTCCAAACTTTTTCAAACTCGGATTCGCTTTATCAGATTTTCTCCCACCGGGCATATCTTTGTGGTTGATGATAATAGTTACCATTCTTACAGCTCACTACGCGGACGCTGCTCGCAGACTTCCAAAAGGCTGCAACGGTGTGAACTGCAACGGCTGCCTCCAAGGGACCTGAAAAGATTCCATGTTTTATTCTGAACCCCTTTTCTGAAAATTTCAGACACGTAAAAGGGTTTCGTTTTACTCGCGTGCAAGACTTATCTTGAGAATGTGCTCTTCACTATAATATTATTACTCTATCCGGAAAGTCTTACGAATCGAATAATAAATAATAATAATTTATCCGCCACTCCTTACTGAAGTTTATTTCTGAAACAAAGCACAGCAAGGGTGAAGATATCATCAGCCGATAAGAATACAAAGTAAGCTGCTCAACTGCGTCGGACTCCACCAAGTTGCAATAATATAAATTGAAAATGTATTCCATGACACAAATGCACATAAATGTGAAGCAGCTTATAACAGTCCGATGTTAAACATTTGGCTTGTAATCATTTTTTTCTCATTAAATCTACTACAGCCAATGCATGTGAAAAAATGGAAACCCGCTGTGGGATTTTTAAGACTTAAATAACTAATTGTGGTACTTGAATGTATTTTTCCGTTTGATACAAAGTATAATTTTCTTTTAAAACATCAAGAGGATATTTCCACTAATGACACGCTCTGGTTCAAGTTGTCGAATACGCTCATCTTTATCAAGAGCATTTTGAAACAATTATAATCTCACATGAAAATCGTATTCGTTGAAACTAAATATTCATACTATTTTATCACAAAAACTGTAAATAAATCTACGACAACCTCTTTTTTCATTACAAAAGTATTTATGTATTTCCGAATTGCTGACCATTTTCTGATAATACATTTTAGAGATTTTTCTTCATCTTTTGTTGGGATTTTCACGGAGAGCTGTGAAATAATTTATCCATAATCCTGTCTCTTAAGCCCTCTACATGGAGTGGGAAGTCATGTTGACTTTGAAGTCCAGATGTCCTGCAAAAAAAGTCGCATGGAGTACAAGATCAGGCGCCAGCATATGAACATTTAGAAACATTTATTCAACATTTATTTACAACAAGTAATTTTCATCAGATAGAGGCTTACAATCAAATGAGGAATGACGAAGGACCGGGATCAGGATCTATACCACATGTGGCCCGAATAAGCTACAGGGCTTCTAGGCTAACCTATATAGGAATGAAGGCATTCAATTTACAGTACATAACTGATTAATAGCCAAATTAGGCTTGAGGTTACACTCAGGTATGTAAGTTACGAGAACTGAATGAGTTGGTTAAAATTAAATACGCCCTGATGCAGCATTTTTTACCCACTCTGTATAGTAAAAGTCGTTGTTTATCCATTTAAACGAATATACGAGTAAATATAAAGTTCTTGACGCTCATAGCAGAAGTCCCTCGGCTGAAAATTCAAAGGTTACGTTGAACAAAATTGAAATATTGATTGTATGTAGTAAAAACAGCCCGCTAAAGTAATACAGAAAATTTCATTCCGTACAAATTCTTTTTTTTACAACATGATGCATCAGTAAGTTTGAATAAATGTATCACAAAGTATGTTGTTTTACGGTACTTTCCTCGAGAGAAGCTATCATTCATGCACTCTTTGAATAAATAAAAGTAGCACAATTTTAAAACACTTAATAAGATCGATTTGCACGTAGAGATACTCTGGAATGGTTAATATTGGTGCAAAAGATTTCATTTCGCCCTTACTCTCTGGGATTCACAATAGAACCGTTATGAAATTGTTATTTAAAAGCACTACGAGTACATCAGATGAAATAAAATTAATATTTTTATTCTTACGTGCATAATTGCTGCTCAGGAAAGTGTGTATGGGATTTCGATGTCCGGATAGACAAGTCGTTGAACAATATCCAACTAAATTATTCTGACTAGACAATAGCGAAGAAATTATCAAATAAACCAAAAAAGAATAGTATCATTTTAACACTCATTAGACCTAGAAGGATACACTGAAAAATGAACAGCTTAACGAGTCGATATAAAAAGAAAACTCCTCTAATTTAGTAGCCTCAACCTACGCATAGACAAGGAAGGTTTGGTACATTGGGCACATCTGATGTACGTACTACCAAATATGTCCGCCAATACCCGTCGAAAAAGGCACCACTTCACACGATGATCTGAGCCCATGTACCGAATCCATGTACCGAGTTGATGTACCGAGTCGATGTACCGAGACCGAGCCCATGTACCGAATCCATGAACCGAGTCGATGTGCCGAGTCGATGTACCGAGTTCATGCACCGAGTCGATGCACCGAGTCCATGTACCGAGTCGTTGTACCGAGTCCATGTTACAAGATAATTCGAGTCAAGCCCCAAGCTGCGGTTCTCTCACTCCACTTTAAACACAGCAGCACTCGGGGACGGAGGGGTGGTTTTGGCTGCCCCTGGGAAAGTTATCAGGTGTCATACATAAAGTCAGCGTCTGCATCGTGAGGCCGTGAACGCCGTGTTACTGAGCATAGAATTAGCACTGAGCTCAGTTACTTGTTGCTCCAGATGTGCCTCGAGCATCTCTGGGACCCGAGGCCTCATGGCTGAGTGGCCGAGGCTTAGGTGGGCAGACGGGGCTCTGGAGCAGGACTAAACCTACGTCACCAGCTATCCTGGAAATTAGGGTATGACTGCGCCACGTGACGTAGGAGGGTGAAAACGCTCGTAAATTTCGGGCAGACAGGGAAAGCTGATCTAGGAACCTGAAACTGAAAGAACTTTTGGCAACTCAAGTTTCAAATTCTGCTTAAAGATCGAGTGGATTACGGATAAGTGAATAAATCCAAAAAGATCTTAACACCTGACAAAACGACAAACAAACCAGCCAAGCCTTCAAAAGAAGGTGAAAAAATATTAGTATATCATTTATAGCGGGGTTGTCATTTACGAGTATGTACAGTAATGAACCATGATCACAGCTCCTGTAAATGTTTTTTCAATAATTATAGTCGACCATCAACCAAAACTGCTAAAGCCTTGCTCCTCACAACTCCTGCTAAACACGTTACACGTTACTCACTGATGTGACTCAATGAAACTCCTGTTAAACATGAACAGAAATGCTTTCAATACGTTTATACGAGAATGTTAAGACGGTGAGCGCGTGAAGTGTGCGCTGTGTTCCAACAGGTCAAAAATGTGGTAATTGCACGCCGTTGAACGACAGATTTCCGCTATCATCGCATAGTATTCGTGAGTGAATTTTGCAAACTGGAGCTGTGGGGAATGGGATAACAAACGGACCCGTCAGAATGAAATTTCTTCCAACTGGTCAAAAAAGAATCTGGTGAATAGACCAGCTTATAAAGTACGCACTAAAATCGCGGCAACTTGCTGCCCAACTCCATTCTCTGAACATTCGAGCCTACCTTCCACTCCGAAGCACTCGATGCTTCTCTCCTCTCAGCATGCTAAGGTCCTCGTTGACGGAGTACTTACAATTCAAGGTAAATAATGGGAGAAGACTCGTTAATTTTACGGAAGATAAAATCAGTCATCTCGTGGGCCGTCATCACAGAGCGCCTTCATCTCCCTTATCGCTGCTAGTGAACTTCCGCTCGGGGAAATTGTAGTACAAACTTTAATGGATCATAAAACTGGCAATAACCATGCCGAACACTCCTTGTCCAGCCTCTGCGGCTCCTTCTTTAATAGGTCACTTGGAGATCGTGCAGCCACGTCATGCACCGGTGTCCGGGACTGATTAAACCGTCCAACACCATCAACATGGTCTTTGTTCTCTGTCTGTCTCCTCGCCGTCTCACCTTGGACATGGCCGCTCCAATACTGCCTCTTTTACAGCTATAAACTGACTCATGTTGACATAAAGGACTCCTCGTCCAAAGACACATTCTGCACGTTTGTGATGTTGGAATGAACTACCTTCGGTAGTCTGTATTGAGCGCTTCAGCTGAATTTCACTGCTGATTTTGAGACGTGCTGCTGCCTGATGATATCAACTGAGGAAACTAAAAAGCGAGCGTTAAATTTGAATTGTTACACAAGGCATTTCTCGAGGCCTGCAAATTTGATGCAGGGATAAATTTTAGTTATCACCACCATTGCAATGATAGTGCTTTTTCAATGCTTATTATATCTATTCCCAGTTTTGTCGCTGTTGCCTTTAATAAACATAATGCATGCTCTCAGGCAGAGTGTCCTCCAGCCAGGTGAGAAAACCATCGAGTGCGCCATCGACGTGGAAGGTCCTCAACGAAGACAAAGCGAAACCGGGGAACTGCATCGTGCAAGTTGTACGGAGAAGAAAAAATGATGTGGTCCTGCGAGAAAAGCAAAAGTGCACAAAATAAATGGACTAAATTAGCTGAGAGCTATTGGATAAGACATCTTTTAGCACGAGAGGTTCGGGCAGCATCCATCTATCACGAGAAGATACACGATGAGAAGGTATTTAATATGCATTAACTCTATGTATTCCCACCTCGGAGTAACGGAGAGGAACTGGCCATGAATATTTTTGGTCACACATCACCACTCGCTGAATTCTTCACATTATTGCACACCTGACTGACAGTCAAGCTAATAAGACCATGAAATAATCGACATCATCCCAATGCATTGCAAAATTAGAAGCTTTTTACAGACGCATGCACAATATCACAGTTTCTATGTGCTTGGACTTCTTTTTTCTTCGAATATATACATTTTATTTATTTTGCTTTATATTCACATCCAGTGAGGTCCACGGTTAGGTCTTGTACATCTTGCAGACTTTCAGGTGTCGAGCTTCAAAGTTCGAGAGAAAGACTCGAAAGTGAGGGCTGCAGTGATGAAATGTGCGCTGAGTTGGAGCGCAGGTCTGGTGTTGTATAACAAACAAGCCTCAGGGATGCACGACCTTCATCTCAAGCTTTCATAGCGAAATGAAAAAACTTCAGGCCGTTCTATGCACTCGATGAAGGAAAAGAACTGTTCTTGAGAGCGTTTGTCAGCAGGAGTTTTACAATAAGAAGCCTAACTGCGGCATCTGAGGTAGTGAGTGCACTATGCGCAGGTGGACTGCCATGTGTGCACATTGAGAGCGACTCTAGAGTGTGTATAAGACTTCATTTGCTCAGGCAGCTGCAGGAGACCACCAAACAGCCTTTGACCTCGCCGTGAGGAGCCAAGTATAAATTTTATTACTTACGCGGAAACCTCAATTATTGCCACATGCCTCAAGGTGCATTCAAGTACACTGCGTCCCGTTCATGAGCAAGTATCACGGGGCAAGAGAAAGAGTTACCTTTGATGTAGGAGAGCTTACCGCCGTGAATGGAAGGAAGATGGAAATTTCTCAAGGCTCGTTGACCGTTTCACGACTAACGGAATAAGGCATAACACTGAATATTGACGGTATAGAACCTGGGTAGAAGCCCACGAATAGAACACTAGCTCGTTCATATTGTAGTTTTCTATTCTATTCTAACTGAATACTATGCAGGAGATACTGCAAACAATCGAATAATGCTAGCGTAGGAGATAAAATAGGCATTGCAAAGCTTTGGTTGGTACTGCAGAATGAGCGCTTGAGGAAGTAATACTGCATCGTGTGAATTAGCTCCCTAGAACTACAGTTTTGTGCTTCCTGCTAAAAATATAGATAAGCTTTGTATGGAAGTCACGCATTTAATCTGTCGAACTTTTCCAGAGCTGAGTTCCTAGCTTGTGAGAAGGAACTTAAAGCTCAATTGAAATAAATATTTCGTTTTGAATACTAATAATAGACCCAGGTGTACATGAATGATGAATGTATAGAGTAAAGGTAGAATGACTCATCTATCTGCAGGAGACGGAGGAGCAATTAGCCATGAATGTAGAACGTAAAAACTAGAACAAAAATGTTAGTCTGTAATTTATTGACGTCGCTCTTCTTAGAGGCTTGTATGGCCGCACATTATACTTTCTCTCTCGAAAAATACTCGTAAGAGAGAGAGAGAGAGAGAGAGAGAGAGGGAGAGAGAGAGGGAGAAAGAGAGAAAAATTTTATACCCCCATATCTGGAGAAACCGAAAAGAACATTATGATCCAAAAACAGCTAAAAAGCTTATGTACTTTATTATTCCCTAACGTAAAAAGATTGATGACTTTGATGTTTTTTCAGTAGCTTGCACGAAGTATGTAGATTGCCGGCATCAACTTTTATATGGTAATAATATAATACTCATTAATGAAAACCGATTATTCTCTTTGAACTTCTTACTTGAAGGCTGAAGAAGGGAAGTGATCTACCGAAGTATCCTCTTGTGTAAGAAAAACGTGATTTCAAAAACTCGGGCAATCACTCTTCCATTTTGTCTCCCGTAACACAAATAGTAATTAAAATATTAGTTTCCATTCCCGTAGAGTTTTAAAATATTGTTCAGGTAAAGGCTGTTCTTCATCATTTATTAAGCAAATCGTCCAACACGGTAGTTGTGTAAACTAATGCAGTTGTTTAGAACATTAGTACATAGTAGTAACTTATGATTTTAAAGAGCGGTGGGACAAAGAGCGTGGAACTGCAACGAACTGATGGCAAAATTGGAAATTTCCAAATGTTCCCTAGTGGGAAACGCCGATTTGTAAGTTTCTGTGTTGCGGCAACCACCCTGAAATTCTTGCAAGATTATGCTCCCCAGAAATTTCTGTGACAGGACAATTTATAAGCACAGACTCGTGCATTAGTCAGGTAATTTCATTCCCATTGGCTCTCGGAATCGTGGTTATCGAATTGAGGAAGTGCCTCGGCTGCAGAACTGGGTCTCTCTTGAATGTTATTTTTATTTTAACATCAGAGATGCTATGTCAATTATTCATTAAAAATTACCGAGTGAATAAACAAAGAAATAAAATTTCTTACATTAAGCTTCACTCTTTAAGACTCTGACAAACTGTGCCTCTTAATTTTGCATCCTCACTTGTTTTAATTGTTCTATGAAATTTTAAAACGATTTCCCCATGATATTTGTGCATGTTTTTTGCTTATGTTCAAAAAAACCTTACAGAGTGCATACTATTCTTACAATACATTTTTGATGGCCGATGCCCTCTGTACAGTGTTTGCGCTTTTTCATGCATGGGACAAATCTAGGTACGAGTCGAGGGCAGCTTTTGCGTTAGTTGAAACTTGGATTCTTGCCCAAATCTAAGTCTACAAATTATGCCAAAGTGTCTGCGCGCGGTGGGGGTGCAAAAAAAAATCTTAAGTTGCCCAAATAAAACTATGAAATTTTTGCCATTTACTGACCCACGTACCGAATTCAGCACCCTCAATGTAAGTGCTTTTACATGTCGTACGTAGTTGTTTCAACAAAAATTCAGCCATTTCTTATGTTTAAACATATTGAGATCACAAATATGAGAAAATAATGCAATACTTTGGATATTTGTTTGAGTAAATGAACATTCAAACCTAGTTTAATAACATTGGGTTACTAAATAAATTTTTTTGAAAACAGTTTACGTTTTTCAACTGAATTAGGACCATTTTGCACTGAAGAATTCAAAAACGACATTCATTTTTCTAAATCAGGTAGGCTTTTATGCTTATTTGATGTAGATAAATTTGATCTTCTGACTTAATTGATTACATTTTTGTGATATTATCAATTCATTTCTGTTGACATTTCTCATTCAAAAAAAAGTCTTAGGAGAAAAAATTGTTTTCTGCCATAGGTTATAAATAAACTGTCGCAAACTTGGATTTCTGTATATTGAATAATAGATATTGATAAAGGTAAGTACACGTAAATTGAACATTGTTTTGATTGAGGGAAAATCTGTGCCGAACTTCCGTTTCTTCGAACCCCTCGCATGCTTAGCATCAGGACGATCTCTCTTCAGAGTGCAACAGTAATGAGCCAGCATGACCGCCCCCTAGTATCTCTTACACTTGATCTCCATCTCTTTTATGGTCTGATGGAATCTCTCCCTCTGCTCATTACTCATTAATCCTAGATTCCGTGGAAACCGATTCATATGTGAACAACTAATGCATTTTGATGCTCATGTTGCATACGAGGTTTCTGGAAGCCGGCAGCATATTGGTAACAAGCTCGGCATAGTTCCAGGAGGCCTTGTTTTTGCCAAGAAAGTTCCTTATGACCAGAACAAAAGCCTTCCATGCATCCAGTTCCACTTCGATCATTGAGTTTTCAAACTCAGGATCTCTGATGAGCTGACAGATTGAGGGCCCTCGAAGATATCAGCTTTGAACTTCTTTATGGTTTAACCTGGACAAGCATGGCACTATGTAGTAAGTGAAGCAGGCATCATCCTTGTCTAGAACTTTGACGAACTGTTCAATCAAGTCGAGCTTGATGTGCAGCAGTGGGAAGAGTACCTTGTCTCTGTCTACCAGAGGATTGTTGACGACGTTCCTCGCTCGGCAAGACACCAATTCCTGCCACACAGGCAAGTCTTTCCTTGTGCCATGCTGAGCGGAGTCCTAGTATCCCATATGCACAGAAAGCATGGGTACTTTGTGAAGCTAGACTGTTGTCTCAACAAAAGGTTCATCCTTTTCAGGTTAACACAAATAAGCCACTCATTCTGATCATAGCAGATTTTCTCCACTACATACTTCACGGCTTCATGCTTCTTCAGTGTAGTCGAGCGATCAAGGGGTACGGAGACAGTTTGCTGTTATTGAGCAGAACGCATTTCAGCAATACCTTGCAGCTGCCGATGAACAGTCTCCATATTTGAGTACATACCGTGGCACTCCAAGCTTGTACAGAAGCAGAGCAATCGGTACAGTATGCCAAGTCCTTCTCTTCAAAGAAAAACGGAAGAATTTTTTATGTCTGTTGCAGTAAAAGGAGATGCGATCATTGTCAGAGAAGAGGTTCTTTTCTTTCAATCTGGATGCCAAGAGCTCGGCAAAGGACTTTGCTAAGCAGAGATTGAGATCTAGATCCCTTAGCCATTTTGGGAAAAAGATGTGAAGCATCATCATTAAGAATCACTTTTTCTACTTCTTCATCTTTCTGGAAGACTTAAGGAATCTTCGTCACTGATGTCAGGAAGTTCTGTAAAGACAGGTACTGGGATTTCCCCACAGTGAGCTACAGAAAGACGTGCTGATTTAAGATCAGGATACTTGAGGCTGCTTCGGCTATTTCTGTTGGTCCCAGTTACATCAACACCTCAGACGTAGCAGTTAGTGACAGGGTTTGTCGGCTCCATCCAAAGCATAGGAATTGCAACTTTAAACAACTCTTCTCCCCTTTGGTCCACCATCGCACATACTCGGTGCACGACTTGCATACCATGTGTGACGCCCAAGCTATATTCTGGTCACTAAGTTTCATACCAAGATAAGTATGGTGAGCACGCTTTATGGAACTTGTGACTACATTTCTGTTAGGTATAAGGGTGTATTCACCACAAATGTAGCAGTATAAGTCCGGTTTACTTTTGCAAGATCTTTATTCGAAGTTTTTTCGTTCAGCTGTAATACAAAAAAAAACTTAGTTAAAAATTGGTACGTGTACAATGTACAGAATCCGTTGATTATAAGAACTATGAAATGAATTTGCATCGTGTGACGTAATTTTACCTGTACATGTAAAAAAAACGTCGAAGAGTAAATATGTAGCTTCTTTTAAGAAAACTAACCTGATTGAGCAAAACAGTGTGATTTTTGTATCGAGCACATCAAAGTTATTTTAATTCATATAAAAAAGTTTGAATAATAAATTTGACCAGTATACTGAATCAAGAAGTAAGTACTCGAACCCATAACCCATACAGAATGTTTCATCTTAGAATGTATACGATTCAGTATTCATACAGGTAAATTCTGAACTACTTCTCTCAAGTACAAAGCCCCCCAACTCCTCAAAAAATCAACAGAGCTAACATAGTTCTGAGTGATGCCCGGTCAGATCTATTACTTTAATAAAGTTTGAGGGGAAATGAAATGTAGAAAATAGTTCCGGAAAACGGGAAATTCTGCACCAGAGAAAAAGAGAGCTGAGAATATTCTCACTCTTGCGTTCACGCACACGCACGTGAACGTGGCTTTGATCCCGTGACGCTCAGCAAATCAACGCGTAGGAGAAATTTACGAAGGGCGGTGCTGCAATTATAAGTTGGAAAATTTATTGCAGATTTTACAAACTGCAGATTGGCAATTTTTCCCCTGATGAGTTTTAGTGGGACGTTCTTTCGATGTTGGGATCTGAAACGTGACTAAATTTCCTGAAAACTTGTGATCTCTCAATTATGGTTACTCGGAATGCCGGTGCAGAAAGAAACACGCGTCAAAAATCCTATAACTCGAAACGGATTGTCAAAAAACGCAGTTCATAGAAACAATGAAGGTAAAATCGTACTACTAAATCTTTTATTGTGAGCAGGAAGCTAGCAAGGAAGGCTGAAATTCCCAAATCTTGAGATCAACACAGGCCCGGGATACTCATCTGTGAGAAGCAGCATACAAATCAGCTAATTTGCATGTCTTTAAACTCTCATGATACCTTGATTTGGCTCCCTGCTCTGCCTCCTACATTGCAGGGTTTAGAATTCTGTGTGTTAGGTTCGTAGGCTTACCCACATTTACTTCGAACGTACATCCCTGAAGTCTTCTTAGTCAAATTTGAAGCCAAGCCCATGTTAAGGTGCAGTTGCAAAGCTGCTTCATTGTGTTTCAGAATCTGCTAGGAAAATTTATTCAATGAACCTTCGTTAGTTTTTTTATGGTCATTTGAAATTTCTTCACACACGCAATTCAGTCAATGGCCATGAACCCAGATGTGCCTCACTCATCTGTAAAGTGTAATATTTATTACTAAGTTGATATGTCTGATTACAAAAGTCTACCTTTCCCAATGCCCCCAATGTTATTCTCGACAAACAATTCATTTAATCCATCAACGCCTGCCTTGATCAGTGATTCAATGCCTTCTTTTTTTCAGGCATAGCAGTAAATTTATCCATATAAGTCTGCAAATTTGCGGTGTATCATTCTCTCGTAAAGTTATTTGTGAAAGCCTAACTTTAAAGGCGTTTTACGAAGCTGTCGAGTCCTATGTTTTGTGACTAGAATTTTTTGACGAATTCAATTCAACCCAATATTTTTTCCAATTATTTAACGTATCTCTTATCCAATAAAGTTTATTCATATAACTCAGCCTACATGAGTGAGTCAATTAAAGTCCCTCCTCCGAAGAGATACATTAACATTCCATCTCCGATGCCTGCGTATCTTTGTCGCGTCATGTGTGCACTAAAGCCCCTTAAGGCGCCTCTTACGACTGCAAGCTCCGCTGCTTAGAAAAGAAGTCGGGGCGAGGCAGAAGTGATCGTCTTGCAGGGCGGCAATGCATCGCGAGGACAGCTGGTGTGGGCAGCTTTTGCTTATCTGACACTGACAGACGGCCAGTGTCGCATGTGGGCCGTCCGTAGGATGAGCATAGAAACGAAATACATTTACATAATCTTACGACGGGTCGTGGAACACACAGAGCTCGGCTTAAGGCAAAGCGGTTCACTTGAATACAATGAAGGGCGCGGCGACTCAGAACTGCGCTGCTCTGGGGTGGGAACGGTGTGGGGAGCCTGAATTGTGCAAAGTAAAATGTTACTCGAAACAAAACTAGAACTGAACACTCAATATTGAGCATTTGTTTAAGGCAAAAGGTATATTCTGTAAAACGCTAAAAAACGTTTTTTTCTGACTTTAGATTATGGAGTGCCATTGGGTCCACAACTTTACCGAAGGTCTAAAGCTTGTATGACAATTTGCACACCTTACACGTCTGTGGCTGCTGTCCCACGTACAAGCCAAACAGAGGCAGCTTAAATAGTACTCACTTACGCACGATAAACCAAGTACAGGTAACAGCATGAACTTTGTTAGACTACATAATATCATACGAATTTTATTATTTAAAAAATTCGTTGACTTTTATAAGGTTGGTTGACAAAATAATTTATTTTTGTGGGTATCTCACTAAAGAAAATTCATGCAAATAATACGGTGCAACGTGAATTCAAGTTTGTCTAAATATGTTGAATACCCATGTAAATGCCATTGTACTTTGAGGCAGAGGAGAAATGCGTACAAACTTGAGCACTCAAAGGGATTCCAGCGGCGATCTTCCATAGAAAGTTCGGAGTTGCCTCAGGGGGGGGGGGCTGGCCGCGCTGGTAGACCTCCACTGCTCACACAACTGCTACTACGACTATTACTGCCACTATTCACGACTACTACAATAATGACTATTACTACTAATACTACAAAAAATGATTGTCAGTTTGACTTTTATTTCTGTAAGCCTCTTGGTTTCCCCTGTGCAGTGGTGTGATTGGTTGTAGAAGTTATGGCGGTCACAGAACGCTGGAGGTGGCAGTAATACTACTCGTTTTTTGGCTTGTCCTGCCCTCTTACTTGTATTTCACGTTTACTCGTGTGCCTGTGCGTGATTGGCATCTGAAGGCATCGGAGTTGAACAAACAATCAGAAAATGTCGTTATATTTTATTCTATTCTATTTTGTCCTGTTCTATTTCATTTTACTTTGTTCTATTCCATTCTATTTTATTTTAATCAATTCTATTCCATTTCAATTCATTCTATTCTATTCTATTCTATTTGAGTCGATCCCACTCTATTCTGTTTTATTGTATTCTATTCTCTTCTATTTATTCCATTCCATTTTATTTCGTTCTATTCCAATATCTTCTTTTCTATTCTTTTCTATTTTTAGCTCTACTACTTTTTCTGACTGTTGAGTATTGCTGAGTCTATTGCTGCCGCTTGCATTCCTGCTGAGAGCTGAGCCACAGTCAGTCGAGTTGCTCCAGCACCGGTGTTCCGGGACATTCAGTCGAGTTGCTCCAGCACCGGTGTTCCAGGACAGTCAGTCGAGTTGCTCCAGCACCGGTGTTCCAGGACAGTCAGTCGAGTTGCTCCAGCACCGGTGTTCCAGGACAGTCAGTCGAGCTGCTCCAGTACCGGTGCTCTGGGACAGTCAGTCGAGCTGCTCCAGCACCGGTGCTCCGGGACAGTCAGTCGAGCTGCTCCAGCACCGGTGCTCCGGGACAGTCAGTCGAGCTGCTCCAGCACCGGTGCTCCGGGACAGTCAGTCGAGCTGCTCCAGCACCGGTGCTCCGGCTTGGCGGCATCGTGTCCTTCCTTCCTCTTGAAGGCTGTTAGCGAAGCTTGCAATGCATGAAACAAGGATGAGATTTGGGACGTGCGGGAAATATGCTATTGCTTTAGGGACCGAATGCTCATCTACATGTTCTCGAGCAAGAATAAAAAAATGGAAATGGTTTTTGTCCCACATAAGTAACGCCTGCAGCTGCATTTTTAACCGTATATATACATTGACAGTAGTTGTCAATGCATATTGATTGGTAAATATTTAGCACCAGTAAAATTTTGTTCCCACGAAACCTCAGATAAATTGTTACCGAAGAGTGATTGTTACAATTTGTTGTCGATGTAGTGAAATTAGAAAAAACATTTCTATTTATTTCCGGGGTATCGAAAAGGAAATAGAAAGAATGAAGTTACGTGTTGTGTTTCATTGAAATATGAGAGCACCAACGCCGTGGTCTCAACAAACGCTAACTGCCAGCTATAAAGACGACCAATTTTTTTTCTGTTGTTTTCGGGTTGCAGTAAATTTTTTCTCCCAGGGTGCTGTTTGCAGCGGGGAACTTACGTCGTTAATGTTGCAAAAGATTTACTAGGGTCGAAATACTAGTATCTTTTGAACGTTTCAGCAATTTTTCACGCGTCGATTAGAGCGCAGAAACATTTTGCATTCAGTCAAAGCAAAGATAATAAATTTGCAAAATAATTATAGTTGGTCGCAAGCGTCCCATGAAGCTCGTAAGTTCTGAACGAAATGGCAACACTGAACCAACAAGGCTGGTAACATTTAATGCACACGGCTCTTGAAATGTACTCGTCAGCCTTAGCTCGTAACGAGTACTTTATACAGAGCGCTAACATTTTTCTATACATGTAGTAACAATTGTTTAGCGTTTCTGGTGGCAATGCACAACAAATAATAATAAATTTCAACAAATGGTAGCAGTCGCTGCACAGAGCTGAGCAGTCACTGAACAGTTCTTGTTCATGTAAAGCAATGTTTAGACGGCTTAAAGTATGAGTTATTCTCGCATAAGTAAATCTTTGCATGTTTGGGTTAGCAATGCGTCACAGTAGGTTCATGCAACTCATCGGACTGAGTGTTAAAAATAATACTCTAATCTAAAGGCTCCTTTCATTGCTGCTATCGAACTAATCCCGATCCTCCGGTGATGTTATCAGAATATTATTCATATTTATTTTCCAATTTAATATCTAAACTGATGAAAGACATTGAATGGCTTCATTTAATTATTTTACATGGTGTTTTTATGGAAATATACGTTTGAATTATCATTAGACTTTCTCCAGCGTGAGAAAATTAGTACAATGGAAAACTAAACATGCCGAAAAATTCATGACGTACAAGAGATAAATCTAATTATTGCAACGCGTGGGATATTTACCAGTGAGAGCACCACAAAAGCAATATTCCTCTTCTTATGGTGAAGCAATTTTACTTGACACAGCACGCGCCAGCTGTAGTGAGCACTCGTTCTGCTTCCGTTGCACAAAAATCGTTGCCAATAAACCGCGTCCGGGAGCGACAGCATTGGCTTCCAAAGGCGCAGCACCGGCGCTGTTGTAGAGCACGGCGGCCTTTTCGTAATTGCTCACGGACTGCTTGTCGATCACGATGATGTAATTTTAATTTGAATTTGCGTAAGGTGCGAACATAAAATATTCCGTCATAGGGGAGCAGAATTATGAATTGCTAAATTAATTGCATTCTCAGAATGTTCGAGTTCTGTGAGCAGAAGCTTCTAAAATTCTGTCTGCTTTCGTTGGTTAAAATTGTAAACGTTCCTGTCAAACTGCAAAAGTGCAGTGAAGCGCATCGCAACATGTCGATATGAACATGTACGATAGCGGGAAATCCCCGGAAAAACTCCGTTATTAACATAAATGTTTAATTCATAAAAATACATTATAAGCATCTGCTGCGCAGGCTACCTGTTAAACTGAAGGTCTACTATTTTGCTTCAAAGCAATGAAAATAATGATCTCAAATGGGATTTCAGTGCTAAATTTTTAGAAAAATCGTTTAGTAACAATTTGGTAAAAATAAAAAAGAGTAATACATTGCAATTCATTATTTTGAAAAACAGAGCGAATAAATGGATTACTGAACATGACTTAAGTGTGCACAAAGATTTAGTTGAGCCAGACGTAAACCAGGTTTCTTTTCCCGTATGAGATGATTTATACTGATTTTATGTTGCTTAGAACACAAACGTTACAGAACCTAATTAATTCAAATTACTGTCTTAGTGAACGAAGATTATCATTCACATTCACTATCGTTCACCTAATGAGGGGGAAGAGAAGTGAAATACGTTTTTTGCCGATTAGGCAGAAAACCATACGGCCTTGAATTTACTCGTATTAAGGATGAGTAATTTCTGACAAATAAACTACAGTAGATGTTTCATTTTTTGTTATGAGTGTGTTCGGGAAATTATAGTACGTGTAAAGTTTGTATCTGCTTCTGTTACTTAGCTACATCATGATCATATAAAGTTCATGTATTTATTTCAATAACTGCTTCAGTATTGTTACTGAAATAGTTTTCTTCCCCGTTTTTACTGAGCATATCGCTACGTTGTTCGTAGTATCATAAAAAAATAAATTTAGTTTGAAATAAATTAACTGTAGGTACGAACATTTTCTTTATAAGAAAACCAGAACATTCTTCAGTAATGAAATTTGTGAGTTCGCATATCCTACACAAAAACTACAAGTACTAAAAGTTTCATCTCTCGAAATTTGGCGCGAAAATAGTAGATTTTAAATCAGTAAGGCTCTACAATTACACAATCAGTTTCTGCTCGCCCACTTTCAACACACCTCGATCTTAAGGGCATTTGGATCGGAATACTTCTGCTTGAAAATTTAATGCGCCCGTGACGGCCAGCACCCATTTGGTTTCCTCCTCTTCAGGAGTTCCATGTTCGATGCAAAATGTTTAAAAAAATAGAACCCAGAGTACGCCTCAATTTCTTTTCATTGTTTTTTCAAGAGAAACTTCCATTGCTTCTATGGAGCGGAAAACTCTGAGCACGCGAATGCGTCCAGCATTTTTGATTAAATTTATTCGGTTTTCTCTCTGGAAGAATTTCTAATCAAGCGAATCAAATCGTTTTTGTTCAGCCGACGACCAATGTTTACTGCTTTGATATCCTGCTCGCGTAGTAGCTCCAAGCTTTCGATGGCGATAAGTTGGGCTCGTAAGTTGGAGGAAACTATTGAGAATCTCGTTGACCAAACTGGAGTGGGTAACCGCCCCGAAAAGTTCGAAAACTTCAAGGATTGGTCGTCCTTTGACTTCAAAGTGCATGGGACGACTTGGGACTACATGACTGCAAAGTGCATGGGACTACATGGCTGCAAAGTGCATGGGACGACATGGGACTACATGACTGCAAAGTGCATGGGACGACATGGGACTACGTGACTGCAAAGTGCATGGGACGACATGGACCGCAACTGTCTCAATATTTACGCGTCAGTGGATGCTGAGGAAAAAGGATGATCATAAATGCATTAGTGACGCCTTCTGTCACTGCAGTCACACCATGCGTTCATAAATACACCTTTTATAACATCGGGTACTATTTTCTAAAACAATAAAGTCCTTCTGTCTAAACTCACCGAAAACTATTATTGTGCGACATTAAAAATAAAGCTGCTGTTAGTAATCAAACATAGTTGATATCAAACAGGCGAGATCAGATTAAAAGCTGAGTATGAAGAACTATTGTGCATAGTGATGATATTGAATTTGAATACTTAGCAAAACGTAAAATTCTATGTTTAATTTTCTCGAACATTTGGTACTCTTTTCCTCGTTCAAATCCTGTGAAAAGACTGCTATCCTGATACGGATACAAATAATAATTAAAGGAAAATTTCTGGCAAATAAAAACGCACGTCAAGCAGAACAGATTTCCATCCTGAGGATTAGAATCTCTCAATTTTCGACGTAAAATAATTGACATGAGCTCTCTGGAGCTCATCGTAGCCTCACCAAAGCTCATTTTCACGATACAAGGTATCACCTAGCGAGCACTTGCAAGCCCAATCTTGCAGTTTCATGCATAACAAACTCACAAGCTCTAAAGTAAGTCATTAATTCCGTTGAAAGCGCAATGATTTCCCATCGGAGTGATCTTGCTGCATTTGCTCCTCCAGCCGCCGGTGTACTCCAGCGTCTCGTCTTTTCTTCCATTTCCAGCGCAGCTTCAACGCCGGGAAAAAAACCTCGCGAGGAAATTTTTCGCATCCGTGGTGACAGAGTCGCGCAATAATTAAGAAAAGTCACGGGCAAAAAGCCGAGTTTGTTAAGCGCGGCTCTCGACAGCTGCTGGGGCACAAGCGGCGCGGCCGCGGACTGTTAGAAGACGGCTTCTCTTCCGGTACCCTGAAGACAAACTTGTTGTGAGGGCCTATTTGGTGGAGGCAGACCGACTTCGTGTATCGTAAGAGTTCTATTTAGAGGCGACGCGGATATACGGATGCGGAGCGTCCCGGCCCCTTTGGTGAATGCAGACATATGGATAATCTACGCCACTATTGGCCAGTGTGATAGATACGGCCGAATTGTGTACGCCATGATATGTACGATGTGTAAACGTGCTTATTGTGCGTCCTTTGGAAGAAATATAATAGACATAAGACACTAGACAGATCCCTTGAGGTACTAAGAGATTTTTTTGGGGAGTTTGATTGCAACGCTTTTTTGGCGCAAATGTACATACTTTTGGAGGAGTTACATTTTCATTCAAATTGAGGTATTCGCTCATGATTTTCTCACTAGATGTTCATTTCAGATTCCTTCTTAAAAATGGGCTTACAGCTCGAAACGTTCAAATTAAGATGTTTTTAAAATTTATCTTCTTTCACCTTCATCATCAATTGGCTACGGAAGAAAAATGTTTCTGGTCGAACTCTGACGATGTCTACTTGCTGTTTACGGTACTATTTTTTCTTCCAAACAGAGGTAATTAAAGTTCACTTAAATAATATTAATGAAACTGGAGCCCGAATTCCATTTCGTTGGTTATTGTGGGGCTCCTGGAGCGGCATTTCTCCCCCCCCCCTCATCGCCAGCGTGATCAGGTTACTCGGATTCCAATTTTCAGGTCCCGAGAAAATTTGCGTCGAGGGGGAATACTTATGTTGTTGTTGAATGCGGTGATGAGGATCAGCTAAAAGGAATTTACTTACGCAGCCCTTTACATGTTTTGTTACATTGTTTAAAACTTAGTAAATTAAAAAAATATTCATTAAACGAACATTTTGATACTGAACTCTTCAAAATGGTGACCTACAGCTTTGAGTCAAAAAGCTCTCAAGTTGCGACTTTATTGCAAACTTTTGATTCGTCGAGCACACCTCTAGCCGGTACTTGTGAAAACACTCTTTAGTATCTGGTTTATAGCTTTTTAAGTAATTTCTTTCGATATTAATCATTCATTTCAAAAATTGTTTTAAGCTTTAGCAGTCGTTTGTATAAAATTAAGAGCAGCGAAAACAGTGATGTCCTCCCAACACAGCCTCTAGTGCGTGGCAGGACCGGTCTACGTGAAGCTTCGCGCGTGTGAGGGTACCTGAATTTCTCTTTTTTTGAAATGGAAAGCGAATTTTTTGAGAGCTAAGAAAGACATTCCAGCCTCTCTTTTCTGTATCAACCCGTTGTTTTAAGGTTGCACCACTTAGCGGTCATTGAAGGACGACGTGAATATTTGTAAAATTAGAATCAAGTGATAATGAGCAAACTGTGAAGAACAACCAGAGCTATTCTCATTATGAAGATCACTCGGTGAAGAAATATCTCCGAGCTGTGACAGAGCAAGCCGGTCCATGCGTTAGAGTATCTTGTGCCCACTAGGACAATATTCGGTTAAAAATTTCTCTAGAATTATATTACAGGATGTTTTGGAAACGCTCTTTAGTACTCGTGAATTATTGTTTGTTAAAGGGAACAGAGGATCATGGTTATTCAATAGAAACATGTAAAAATACAGAATTAAACTTGCACAGGTGGCGAGAGTGTGGTCCTCTATATAACAAAAGTAAAAAATTAACGGTAGAGTGCAATTAAACATTTTATTAACTACAAATTTAAATGGTAAATAAAAGTATTGCCTGAAATTCAGGTTCTAAGAGCTTTTCACTGAAACTTAAGCTTTGAAAATGTCTGATTACAACACGACCCCAGAACAGCGTTTGCGCGCCAGTTACAGTAAGCCTAGCAGTGTACCTTGCGAGTAACTTTAAGTCAGCCCTGGTCGGGTTATTTTTTTAACGTGCGGTCTAAAGTCTTGGGCATTTGCTATTAAAAAATGCGATTTCTTCTCACTTAAACTCATCTAACCGAGTTGAGTGATACTTCTGTTTATAGTGACAGAGACACTTCTGTTTCTAGCGACAGTGAAACCTCTGTTTACAGTGACAGTGACACTTTTGTTTACAGCGACAGTGACGCTTCTGTTTGCAGCGACAGTGACACTTCTCTTAACAGCGATAGTTGACACTTCTGTTCAGGGAGCTAAGCCCCAAATCTGGCAATTCTCCCCGCCGCAGAAGTTGGCACCACGAAAGCCTTCGTACAAGAAGGTTTATTGGAGGGCTCCTTTCTGAAATCTCGAAGGCGAAGCTCCATGAAGAGACAGTCTCTGCAAAAGCTAAACGCAAAGGCTCCCTTGGGGGTTGAGGTTTGCGGCAGAATGGTTCAGTAACAATTTGTGGCAGGTTTAGTATTAAATAAAAGTGAGATCGTTTGCAATTTAATTTCAAACGGTGTTTTGCTTGTACATTGAATAAGCATTAATGTGAAACTATAACGTGTTACGCAGCGTAGGAATGAGAACTTTTGATGTGATGCTACTCTGTCCGAGTTGACTGACGGATAAAATTCTCTTCGTAGCAAGGTAAAATCTGCCTTCCTATTTGTCTCTCGGTGGCGTTACATTTGAGTCCAGCACAGGCTTTGAGAGTGCGTGGGTTGTACGCTCTGAAATCGTCATTTAAAAACCCGATTTATGTCTGAAAGGAACTGCGATCTCTCCAATGCGCTATGCACGATGGGAGTGCTTTTGGAAACGAAAATGGTTGTTGTCTGAAAAATTTAGGGATCATAAGTAAGTCTGTTTTGGACACTCACTTCTAAAGTGCAGTTTTAGTGCTTAGTTCATTTCTCATGAGTAGGTATTATTAGAACAGCGGAAACATATCGTTATCCCAATGGCATCTGAATCGTAAAGAATTGTTTACAATTGATTTTTATCTGATTTCTCAGTTAAGCTACGGAGAACCCGAACATAAAATCCCATTTTAAACATTGCATATGTACCCAATACAATAATGTATGTAAGCGAATGCTCATGATCAGCCATCTATGTACACTTGCCGGATTTTTTGTTCTAATGAAGGAGACTTCACTAACAGGATAAGTAGTAGAAGTAGTTGTAGAGGTACTATTAGCAGTAGTAGTAAGAATAGCAGCGCATTACGTACAGGATTAGAAGTCTGGTGATCTGTGCGCAAGGAGCAATTCTTAAATCTATATTATCTTTGTGGGTGCCTCGTCTATCCTTGCAGAGCCTGGCGTGGGAGTCCCAGCCCTCGGTGTTCCATGACTGCACCTTACGCCACATGATTCATGACTCTTGCACCGTGACTCTTGCACCGTGACTCTTGCACCATGACTCTTGCACCGTGACTCTTGCACAGGACTCTTGCACCATGACTCTTGCACAGTGACTCTTGCACCGTGACTCTTGCACAGGACTCTTGCACCGTGACTCTTGCACCGTGACTCTTGCACAGGACTCTTGCACCATGACTCTTGCACCATAACTCTTGCACCGTGACTCTTGCACCGTGACTCTTGCACAGGACTCTTGCACCACGACTCTTACACCATGACTCTTACACCATAACTTGCACCAGGATTCTTGCACCATGACTCCTGTATCATGATTTCTACGATATGACTATCACACCACGACTTCTGCAATATGACTATTGCACCATGACTCCTGCAATATGACTATTGCACCACAACTCCTGCAATATGATTATTGCACCACGACTCCTTCAATATGACTATTGCACCATGACGATTGCTATACGGCTCGCGATTGGGCCTCATACGATGCTTAATTACTGCACGGCCCTTTTGATTGTACTCTGGAGTCTGCCCAGTTCGCAACGGCGCCCTGTGTCAGCCATAGTCTCGTAGATATATCGAAATTGTAACAATATTATTTCAACTAAATGGAATATCTCGTCACTGTTCTAATGATTTTCGCGAAATGAGAGATTTGGCACTTTGTCGGACGATTGTAACATTGCATGGAGTTGAGTACTTACGATAAAGGTTTTGACGATAGGAGGAACTTGGCATTTACTCAGGAGACTTTGGTAACCAGCAGAATATATTACTTTGCAGTTAGAATTTTGGACCAACGACCTTTCTAAGGGGCTAGGATCGGAGGAAATCCTCATTGATTGAAAGCAATAACTCATCTTTCTGAAATATATCATTTCCAAACATTTCCCCCTAAAGTAAATATAAGAGTATTTTATTGTCAACCGGACTTCTTTTGAGAGCCGAAGAACTTAAGCCTTCTTTGGCCGTCTCCGAAAATTAGCAGACAGAATTTGCCCGCGGAAAGCCCATTCTTCAGAATTTCCTCGCCCGGTCACGCGTTGTTACCAAATTTTTGCGATGTCACTTCCACTAATTTTATTGGCGCTAACAAATACCGCGCCTGTCATTCTTTATGATAACGTGGTAAGGTTTAACAGCATGGTTTCCCCTGGCCCAATCTAGCGTAACAATCTTGAGCGCTCCAAAGCTGTGAAGGTAAAAATTCAATCAAGAATCCATCGATCGTGAAATTCCCGCTAGGAAGCTGCTCAGTGGCACCTTGCAATCTCGTTCCGAGACTTCAAACGCAGGAACGATTCCTTTGAAGGGCAGTAATGAAATTTACTTCATTTAGCTCGGCTGTAATAAAGTTTTCCTTTAGAAAGGAGTAAGAGGTACAATGCCTCTGGAAGCATAATGAGGATGACTGAGCTTTCTTGCAGAACTTTCTGACTTCTCGCCTGTTAAAAGACACTCTCATTGTGATCAAATTGAGATCTTCTTTTGCATCCCTTCTTTTACTGAGTTTGAAATTTCTTACATTTCTTCAAATTTGTATGCTCTTGTTTGAAGTCTGAAAGCAAAATGCTTTATTCTAGCCGGTAAACATCAACATGAGTTATTTTGTAACGCTTTGTGCGCTCGGAAATCTTTGAATAATCCAATCAGTTCTCGCTTGCCGTGTTCTAAAAGACTGAGCTCTGACCAGCTGCGGCCCTGTACGAAATAATATGTTTTTTTCAAATGTTGAAGTGAGCAAATAAGATTAGACTACCCGAGTTTCGTCGCTTGCTATACAAATATCTGACATTGTGGGCCATTAGCTTTTTAAAATTTTTATTTTAATAATAGAAATACGATAGTAAGAAATCATCTTAATTCAAATTGAAAGAGGAGATTTTAAAGATTTTTTTTTGTGAATCAGTACTACCGACAATCCTTTGATATTGCAGTTAAAAGTGGAAATGTTAAATCAGTGTCAATGTTGAAAGATAATTTTTCCCCATAGGTGAATTTCTCGTTTTTGATGGCGTGTATGGTAAGACCGTGATTTTTAGTAACTGTAGAAGTGTCACATCTTATCCAGATTTGCTCTTCTTCCTTCGACTCTGTTTCTGGTGTATGGCAAATAGATGAAATATTTCGTTTCTCCACGTTCGCGTTGTATCTTCTTTCATCCTTTTTATTTCTGGCATTTGCAGGATATGTGTTTCTTTTGCTTTACATATGCTGCTGCTTCCTTCTCAATCTCTGGCTCTATCTTTCATAAGAACACACGCACTCCTTCTCTCATTTGTTATGATTTTTCTTCTTTTATGTTGTTTTCTCTCTCTGGGTTGGTTTAGTGTCTTTAATTTCTCATCAGCTTGCAAGCACTGATGTACAGGTTTTCGTCTCTCTTGATTTTTCTTTTTCCCTGTATTTCTTCTTATGTCTATTTCCCGATGTGTTAGATTTCTATGTATTAAATCTAAATTATTTCGAAAGCATTTATCTGTAGGCGTTCTTTTGATAGAAAACTATTGCTGGTGTCGTCTACAGCCGTACCCTGGATACGGACACGAAGTTAAATTTATTGCTCAGATTTTAGGCTGCGTATTTTTTCCTATCCAATCATTATTGAAAAGCAGCCCACACAGGATGGCTCAGACGTAGCTGACCCTATCAATTTGTCAAACAAAAACTTAGATCACTAGGGGACTGAAACTTATTTATTCGTAAGTAAAATATTAATTGTTTATTAACGTTATGTTTTGAAAACAATGTCCTTTAAATAATGTCCAGGGCTGTTTTGACAACTTAAGACTCTATTTATCGTCAGAGTAAATCTTGAAGATCAAGGCTCATCACTAATCACTAACATTAGCACTGTCCGTAACTTGTCGATGCAGAGATTTAATCATGTTAACAGAAGGACTGGTTGTTTTCCTGAAATGGATAAGGTAATTATGCTGCACTTCTGTTATTGCCATTGTCCTTGTGTACACTTGCACAATTCCTATTCTTTCTCCTTTGCTGTAGCGAAACATGATGACGAATTGTGGGTTTGAAATCGAAACAGAAAGTAGCTTTTCAGTTGCTGAGTAAATAGGATATTGAGTACTATGGTATCATGAGAATGTTCTTCTCTAGAGTAAAACAAGTTTCAACATCCTTGTGTTCATAGTTTTTGCTTTTTTAACAAATTAAAAGTCAGTTACTCTTGAGCCACCCTGTATATAGATGATATTCTTAAAATTCAATAGAAATCTATTTATCGCTGAATCTATGTATCTATCAATATACCTTTCTATCTATGTATCTAACTATCTATCTATCTAACTGTCAATCTATATTATGCTAAAACTCTAATCATTTTTCTTGCGTGTTATTTTGCTTGTTTGCAATCGTGCACACCCTTCAGTAATAACAGAGGACAGGCGTTCAAAGCCCGTCTCTCTGTAATTTAACAGTGGTTTTCCAAAAGCATCAGAGTTACGGTTGATTGGGACTACGGTGAATGAATTCTATACGTTGCTTTCGAATATTTGTTAAGAAAAGTAACGAAGAATCATTTGAGACTTAAATGGGGCTTCAAAATAGTGACACACCGGGTTACGAGTGGTCTAGTATTTATTTAATGATGAAGTATACCGGTAGACGCTTTTCTTTCCATAGCACTTTAAGGTTAATGGATCATGGTGCCTATGTGTAAAACAATTTTATACTCGTATTTTCAAAAATTCTAATGTAATGTATACTGAAATTTTATTTTCACATTTTTTTTCGTTTTAGTTGGCATCTCTGGGTTAAAACCAAGTTTTGTGTTGATTATTTAAAATCAAAGTTGAATTTGAAATTCCTAAAGCAACAAACTGAGCTGTACGCTATGGTTCGCTTTTCTACAATGCTTTTCATAAAGCTGTTTGTCGCTTGCTTACGCTGTTTATGGCAAGCTGTAGTCATTAGGTATACTCGTATGACGTGATGGCTGCTGCTTTGGGCTGTCCGCAGTGGTAAGGAACATGACACAATGGCTTCTGCTTTGGGCTGTCCGCAGTTGTAAGGAACATGACACAATGGCTGCTGCTTTGGGCTGTCCGCAGTTGTAAGGAACATGACGCGATGGCTGCTGCTTTGGGCTGTCCGCAGTTGTAAGGAACATGACGCGATGGCTGCTGCTTTGGGCTGTCCGCAGTTGTAAGGAACATGACGCGATGGCTGCTGCTTTGGGCTGTCCGCAGTTGTAAGGAACATGACGCGATGGCTGCTGCTTTGGGCTGTCCGCAGTTGTAAGGAACATGACGCGATGGCTGCTGCTTT
This sequence comes from Orchestia grillus, assembly GCA_014899125.1. Lineage (NCBI taxonomy): Eukaryota > Metazoa > Arthropoda > Malacostraca > Amphipoda > Talitridae > Orchestia > Orchestia grillus. The sequence goes on along the minus strand of VOMN01023324.1, from coordinate 5,763 downwards.
GGGCTGTCCGCAGTTGTAAGGAACATGACGCGATGGCTGCTGCTTTTTGTAGCCCACGAGCGAGCTATAAGCCCCCTCTGCTTGGCGCTAGGGGCCGCATTCAACGTTCGATGAATTATGCAATTAAGTGCAAAATTAGCTCGAATTTTTGCCTGGGACAGAATAATGAAATGGACAACGGTATACATCAATTAGGATTCTACATAAAATCACAAAAAATGAAGTCTTCCGTCGGCAAATCTAAGCCCCAAACACTTTTAAATTGATGAACAGCGAGAATTTTTCAACAGCTAATAACTCATTTCACTACCAGGAATGCCTCCCACGAGCTCTCATTTTTCGTCCAGCCTTCTGCTCGGTCAAAATTTGGCAAAATATCCCGCGAAAAACCAGCCATGTTACGTACTCCCCGAATATTATTAGCCGAAGGATCAGCGCTGCGTACAGACATCGTTCATCATGCTGACACGCGATGTTGGACGGGGGCTGTGATGCCCAGTAGCTACTCCTGAGATGGGGGGCGGTTTGAACATCTGCTGTGAATGCCTGCTTCTTCTGCGTGCTCTGTGATGACCAGTGATTAAAAAGAATCAAAATAATCAGTGCGTATTTACAACTTTCAATACCTTCCCGAAAGTCAGATGTACATATGAATGTACAGCCAATGCAGAGAAACGTAGGGATGTACATAATGCATAATTTGCGTTTGTATAAGTTGACCGGAATAATGTATATCATGTATCGTTATACCTGCTGCACACATACCTGAAGTATACCCGTAGAAATACAGCTCCGTTCCCTCGCCCGCGAAGTCCTGCTGCAGATCACGTGAGGCAGATTTGGAAGTGACGCACCGCAGAGAAGGCGCCGCGGAAGAAAATACTGATCAGATGAAGCGTCTGGGGCCCAATTACGATTTCATAGAAGTAAAATCCTTGCCCGTTGACGGCTGAAACATCAAGTTACGAAATTGTCGAGGGTCATGAAAGTTTACGAATGAAAATGAGTGAATGGATCCTGTACTCAATGTTGTTAACTGCATAAATGCATACAAAAGGGTTTCCTCCATAACGGATATTGAAACTGATGAATGCACTGCTGAGCACCGTAATTGTTTGTTGGTCGTCGCACCTTTGAGAAGTACTGGGAACAAACGAGCCGTTGCAGCCGAGCCCCTTCCGTAAAGGTACTTCTTGAAATAGAAAATCTGCAATGACGGTAATAAGATGTAAGGTCAACGCTGTTTTTGGAATATCATTAGTTAGCAGCTTTAAAGCATACATTTTTACAAATCGGCTTTAATAACAAAACCATGTGAACATCATTAAAAAAAGCTTTTGAAATATAAATAAAATTTCTGAGAAATGTTTTAGAATAGGATTTTGAAGCTAGCTTAAAAAAACTTCCTCAAATTTCAATTCCATTACAACTGATGTGCTTTTAGAACCACTGAGCAGAGTTAGACAATAACTGAATAATTACATTTTTTGCCACCATAGTCGGAGGTGCTTTGCGGTAATGGACGATCAAACTAGAGCATTTCTCCAGACCATGGACTTTGTGCAACGTGTGTTGGGTTATGACCTTGCAAGTCGGATACCCAGTGAAGATTTTGGGGAGACATCGCCTTGTTCAGAACTGAGCCAAGTTTACTGCGATCTGCAACCTGCTCGTCTCTCCAAACGTACGTGCAACTTAATCCGACACAGGAGCACAGCGACGCGTCGGGAAACTCTCGAAGCATGAATTCAGAGCTTGCTGGGGATGTTTCTTTGTCTGAAATGCACGCCTCAAGTGCTGAGTTGTAACGAAACAAAACTTTAAAAAGTTTTGCCTCTTGAAATGAAAAAGCTTTGAAGCATCAGTAATATTTGTTCTCAATTTATCCAAGAAGTATTACTTTTTAATGAAGAAAAACCGAAGTTAGAGTTTTACAGGAATGTCAGCGTGTGATATTAAAATTCTTTAAATTTTGTTAGCTTTGCGATCTTGCATCTGAGTTGACGTCCCAAGAAAGCTATATTTTGGAGAGAGGCCACGCTTCTGCTTTACGAGCTGCAAGAGCAGCTTTCAAGGCTTAATTATGCTGAGGCAGCTGGGCGAGGAAGCCTTAAAAAATCGTGAATAAAATGTAATATACTCGGGTATTTTTCCTTCGCAGAGAAGGTAGCTTATGTACGAGTAACCAATTTGGAATAAGAATTCATGTGGGTCGGAGGGGCTTGCCAGTTTCCTTGGTCCTTCGTTCCCCACGGTGTGCACCAGACCGAGTGTGCAGAGGGACAGGTCCCCTCACAGGGCGCGGAAAGGCGTTTCTCAAAATTGGGGTCGTAACTTACGTTCGACTCCCATTAACCCTTTGAGGTCCTGCGGTGCGTTGAGCGGGTCAACAATAAAAGGCTGTAGACATTTGATTTGCGGGCATAGGGTTGAAGAAACTTGAAAACCCTGTGTCTAGGTACCAATTTTTAAAAATTAGTGTGTTGTATTGTTATTTCGTTTTAGTTTGTTAATACTTTAGTCTAACTTTGCTCATCTAGCAACAGAAAATTAATTCTTGTCTAACCCTGAATGGGATGAAGAAAATCAAGTTCACCATTGTGACTCGAAGAAGGCAGGAGCTGTTGTCAAAGTAAAATTCTGCTGAAGCTGCTTAAGTTGTGTTGAAAGAAGTTCCTCAATTAAATATGCGTTTATTTTAACTTAAAAATTTTTCTTTCACGGAAACAAATTTAAGCCTCTTTTCTGAGAAATAAGCCCCAAAGTCCAAGTTCATTCGACTTGAATTCTTGTACGTGCACAATTCCCTAAACAACTCCCTGAAACTTTGGAGAGCTCAGAATACAAGCCTGTCATTCTCCTCTTCTTCCATTCATCATAGTCAGATGCCCGCGACGCCCCATAGCTTTTACAGTCCACTGATCAATGAAGCACGCCATTTCCTTCAGCTTTATCTAAGTTTCCTGCTCGTACAGCACTTTCGTCTAGTAGAATTGTTTTTGATAGGTCGTCGCTTATGGTTACGCGCCCGTAAAACTGCGTTTTCCTTCTCTCCACAGTGATCATCAGGTCGTAAGGACCATTTCGAGGTAGTTCTCGTGGTAAGATGCTCTCGCCCTCCCCGGCAGCAACGCAGATCCGCGTTTCGGATACCAGCCGTGAACGCGCGAGGCTTCTTCCAGTTTTGCGGAATACGTCGTAGTCTGCCAGGTTGTAGCGTTCCGGTTCAGAAGGCACTCGACTGTTGCAGGGTTTTGAAAACTTACGGGCAGTTATACTTGAACTGATGAGTTTTTAGAGCAGGTTACCGCAAACTCTACGGCACTACAGTAGTTTGTCCAACTATTTTTCTTTGGAGATTCAGGTCAGCACAGCATTTTGATTGGAGAGTCTGGGGTGGCTACACATTTTATATCTCAACTAAAAGAAAAATATCTTAATTTTCTGTAAGCCTTCATGGTACACATTGGATACAAAAACAAGGCATGCGAAAAAATTACATACTTACACGCAGTGCTAAGAGGTAGGATTTTATTTTCTTCGAAAGTCTACAGAAGGCTCAACGCTGTTCAAATGAGGCAGGAAGTGTTGTTTACTTTCATTTGCAAAAGCAAATTAAAAATTTTGGAAAATTTCACAGTAAGTGAAAAAAAATTTCTTCACAAACAATTATTTGAGTGCTATGACACCCAAAATCGACCATGGCAAATACTGAAAGCACAAAAGTTCTGCAATTATGATGGCAAACTTCGAGAGTACCGATCTATTTTTGGGTACTATTTTTGTGCGTGAAAGATTTATTATCTTCGGTCAGTGTTGCACTTGTCTGTCTACCAATCAGCTCGAAGTTTATTTCTCTGTCGACCAATCAGCTCGAAGTTCATTCCTCTGTCGACCAATCAGCTCGAAATTCACCAAAGGTGCACCGATCACCTGATCTCCAACTCGAGAACGGAGCTCAATTTAACGGTGGGGTGTTGCGTTTATTACAGTTTCCTACCTTTCCTGCCTCTTCCTGCCTCTTCCAGCTCCTCTTCCTGCCTCTTCCTGCCTTTTCCTGCCTCTCTTCCGGCCTCTTCCTGCTTCTTTTCCTGCCCCTTCTTGCTCCTCTTCTTACTTCTCATTCTGCTCCTTTTCCTTTTTCCCTGCCTGCTCCTTAAGATGTATGCACAATGTTTTTGGTTAGTATTTTACTTTTTGTGCTTAGCATAAATTGAAGAATCACAATTCGCAGTTTCAAATTTCAGCGCGACTTCCACCTCTAACTTTGAGGTTGTAGTCTTTATGATCTCAAAAAGAAATTTCATTGCAGCTTCCACATTTTACTTTTAAGGCTGTAATTTTATTGACTGAAAGTTCAATGTTATGTGCTTTTTATGTGACTGATTTCGAATAAACGATTTTCTTTCTTTCTTCTGTCTCTCCTCCTCTTCCACTCATTCCTTCCTGTCTGTCTTTCTGCTCCTCTTCCTGCTTTCCTTCTTACATCCTTTCCCGCTCACCTTTCTGTTCCCCTTCCATCTCCCCTTCCTGCTTCTCTTCCTACTCCCCTTCTTGAGACCCTTCCTTCAAGTTACTGGCGCCCCAAACACGAGCCAATTGGGGCTCATCTTCAGCCGAGATCCGCCCCATCGAGGGGAGCACAACTCGCAGGGCTAAGTTGAAAGCTCGGACGCGATTAGAGGTTCTGGTGCGGCGCTGATGGATTGTGGGAGCAGCCCCCGCGACTTGCTGGCAATATGAACTAAATACGAGGGAAAAGAGGCCTCCTAGACCGGATATTGCAGAAAAGAGAGGCCGTAATATAGCCTCAATGTAAGTTGGAAGAGGATACAGGCTCCTGATGACTTGAAGGTGAACGCTGCACAGAATTGGAATTCTGAACCAGAATCTGAAAGGGTTCTTTAATTATCGAGAATTTTTGTTCAAAAGAAACAGTTGTCCCAAGTGAAGACAAACCGAGAAGAAGCTGAAGTAGTAACTGCTGCCTGTTGTTATTGAGTACTATTATTATCAAGTATTTATGCTTGGTAATAAAATAAGTGTGAGCAGTATAGTGTATATAATATTAGGTAGTAAAAGAAAATGAATGATGGGAATGGGCAGGAACATGTAATGCGTGAGCTGTACGTGTAAAAATACCAGTTTGAATCACCGAGTTGAGGAGTGCCGATAGAGCTTCTAAATTAGTGGGGAAGAGGAAGAAAATTATCTCTAGTGTAAGACTTTTCGTTGATTCAAGGAAATATCGAATGAGCTCGCTAGATTGGTTTTTACATGAAGCAGGTACGCGAAGAAAAAATTCACGCCTGTAAACAACAATATTTGTGAAACAAATCAATGGCACTGTCAACATATTCATGTTTAAATTAACGAATAAAAATGACGAAAGGAATTCGTCTAGCAATAGTTCTATTTCTTCTAGCACATGTTATACTCCGTCAAACTTGAGAATGCTTGACCTCGGTTCATAATCTCATATAGAGTAACATCAAGGTTTTAAAAGGATCTTGGTTGAAAACCTAATGTCCTAAATCTCAATAAACCATTCGTTCATCGTATTCACTGTGATGTCAGTTAAAGAAGAATTTACCCAAAGAACAATGTTGAAAATGAATTGCATGGAATAAATTATAGTTTTTTGATGTCCTGAGAAGGATTACTTAGAATCTCAACCTCAAGACTCTACGTCATTAGAATATCTTCGCGCCAGAGACGAAAGTGACACGACAACCTCACGCCAGAGACAAATAAAGTGACACG
>VOMN01023318.1:0-13058 GCA_014899125.1 Orchestia grillus | reverse complement strand
TCTGTACGTCTGGCGATTTAGAGGAAAGTCGGGCGGTACAGTCGTGCAATTCCTGGGTTCCCAAGGAACCCATTCCAAGTTCCTGTGAACTTAACTTATTTTAAAAATTCAAAATTTAGAAACCATTTACATGTAATATAGTCTGTACCGCTGTTGGTGACTTAACCGCCGACACAGCGATTTCGTATGTACGGACGTACAGCTAAATGGACCCAGTTTCTGGATGCCCTGAAGCGAGTGAACTCGAAGTGCCGTTGTGCAGATGAACCAGAGCAGCAGCAGTAACACTGTGAGCATCAGCGCGCTGTCGTGCATCCAAGAGCTGCTCTCGCGCTCCTGCATCCCGCCCTCCGTGGACAGCCTGCTGCTGCACGTGCTACATTTCTGCTCTGTGCTGGTGCATCATTTGCTCGTCACCTCTGCTCTTGGTGAGTGCGACCTGAGGCTTGGATGGTGCGTGTGCTTGTCTTGTGAAGTTGAGCTTGCTGGCTTAGGGGTGTGTTCCTGACTTGAGGGTGTGTTCCTGACTTGAGGGTGTGTTCCTGACTTGAGGGTGTGTTCCTGACTTGAGGGTGTGTTCCTGACTTGAGGGTGTGTTCCTGACTTGAGGGTGTGTTCCAGTCGTGCCTCGCCCCGTTGCGTGCCCGTTTTGTGGCATTGCGATGGCTGGCTCCGGGTTTATTTCATAGCAAGTTATGTGTAAGGAACACCTTATTTTATGGGTATGCTTAAATTTCGGCTGACTACCCGTGGGCATCATGATCGTTGCCACCAATTAATGTGACGAGGCTCCTCAGGGGCGTAGGATAGGCAATAGGGCTCGGTTTGTCTATCGTATGCTGTGGGGACTTGCTACCCCAGAGGGACACCATTGGGTTACCTTAGCATTGGATGAACCTTCGGGAATTCTTTTGTTCGTGCCTACTTCACTTTTTACAATTTTCATGCCTTCTTCGCTTGGTCTTCTTTCTCTTTTTTTTCATTCTTAACTGTTTCTTTGCGCAGAGGATATTGTGTGGGAACAAACCTTGTACATGGATTCCCCGTTCTCTACAGTCCATAATAAATAATCCCTTCTCTTCACTCGCTTTGAATGACATTTCATGTGGATAGGGAGCTTTAAACTCGTTTTTAATTTTAATCTCAATTTAAATCCTGTTTCAACCGCAGGCGAGAATAGTGACCAACCGCTAGGGGCGGGCGCAGGCGGAATGCCTGCTGCTGCAGCGAAGCAGAGACTGGCGTCCCTGCACCCCACCTACCTCGACAAAGTGACCGAGCTCGTGCGCCTCTTTGTGTCCTCTTACTTCAGGAGATTTGAACACCACCCTCAGTTCAACGTCGAGGAGTTCTTAGCTCTCCTCTTCAGGTCAGGATCGTTGCGCTGTTGGGAAATTGTGTCGAGCGTATATTTGTGTGACTGCTGGGTTGTTGTGTTGGTGAAGAGGTTGTTATGGGGGCTCAACTCTCAAATGCACCTTGTATGAAATCTGTCACAGGTTACGATGATGATATAGTTCTGCTGTCAGAATTATCTTAGAATTGTTGTTGTTTAACGTAGGAAATATTTGTGCAGCCAAGGATTACGATACAGTGGGGGGAATAAATACCTTATACATGGTCAAAAGTACCGTTCAAATAACTCAACCTTTGTCTGGTCAGACCAGGGTACAGCGTTCCAAGAACTTGCTAGCTCTTCTAAATGTATTTAGGTAAAATCCTGACGATTTCTGACATGAATTTGGTTTCAACACAAGTATTTATCTTGCTGTGGAGAGAATGGAATTCCTCGTTCCTAAAAACTGCTCGAATGGTAGTTTTGCATACATTTGGCACCGCCACTCACAGATCATATTAGAGTTCAGGTCGAGTCGCTCGAGAATTCATCTTTCCCTTACGGACTATACAAAGCGGCGGCAACCCAGTGTGGCCAGGGCGTGAAAGCCCAAACATGTCCAAGGTTCATATGTTTAGCTGTACGATTTCAAATTATCCAGTAGATAGACGCTCTGAATGTAGCAAACTTAAAGTGGACTAATATGTCGTAAACAAGCGATTGATATCTTTTTGTAAAAATTGAATTTTCCTGCAGCGTAAACCTCTTCTATGTTACTGGACCATAAGTTCTTTGGTGCTTTCTGGTTATTCGTTAGTCTTGACCGTATTAGAATTAGTGTTGAACGATGACCTTCTCATGCAGCTCTCGGACATTGACCGAGGCTCGCTGTTGTACGTGGGCGAAATAGATTATTTTTCTAGAAAGTTCTGCAGCATTCCTGTCGTGAAAAACTACTCCAGAAAGTTCGAGAACTATTTAGTATCGCTTTAAAACTAATTTTGGGGATGTGTTGGCTACTTTTTGAGGCAATAATGTAAGACGTTTGTCGATATTATATCAAGATTTTACTACGTGTGCATTTTTACACAGATTTAGTATTCAGCGTATAAAAATACATCATATGTTCAATTTTCGATTGCTTTGCTGTTGTGTAACTATGGTAAGGGAACATTTGAATACGCATCGGGTATTTATTGCACCCTTTGAATGTCCTAAAATAATTAGACTTTCTGTCTTTTCACGTAGTTGAATTCCTTGAACGAGTAAGTGAGTGACTGATGCTGTAGTTCACCCAAAACACCATATCATTTTATTAAAAAACTCATTGGAATCTTTATTTTTGAAAAAAAGTTTTTTCTCCGTTTTTGTCCAGATTCAGCTTCAGCCATCCTTCCCTGGACGGATACTTGGAATGTCTGGAGATCTGGTCCACGCTCCTGGAACACATCTGGTCCAAGAGTGAGTCTGGGGGGCGGCGTTGCCTGGGTGCTGGCCGGCACTTGAGATCCTATCACAGGGAGTCTGGGGGCGGCGTTGCCTGGGTGCTGGCCGGCACTTGAGATCCTGTCACAGGGAGTCTGGGGGGCGGCGTTGCCTGGGTGCTGGCTGGCACTTGAGATCCTATCACAAAGTCGAAATGTGACGTTTGACACAGACCGTTTGTTCGTATTGAAATGCTTCTCTTCTGTCAAATCCTTTCGAGTGGAGAGTTCTTTGTGTGCTCCGTTTTGAGGTTATGGCATAGCTTCTCACTGAAGAAATATTTAGGAAATTTTTTTTGGAAAGCCTTTTATTGAAAATAGTTCCATTAAAAGATGTGCGCATACGACGCTGATCTGTGTACCCGACGCAGGAGTGTTGTCAAGTAATGAAGAAATATTATTTAGTTCACCATCGCCTTCAGTGGGTCAGGAGTGAACAAATCTCCGGTGTTTTTACGACTAAATTATTTATGTGATCATGCTACATGTTGCTCTGTGTGAGCAACTATTTGCAGTTTTGTTATATGTTTGTACAATGAGAAGGTATTTAGCTTATTACAAAAAACTAACAGCTTCCTTATGAAACGGGACTGCGAGTTTCTTTGGTCGATTAAAGGTTAAATGTTCGATGGGATGACAGCAGTTTTTGTTAATCTCCATTTCAAAGTATAGTTTAAAGAGATATTTCTGATGCCGGACCAATTGCATCATAAAGTAATATTGGTTGGCATTTTCGCTTAATTTTGGAACAGCGTGTTGTCATTTAAGACAGTGTTGAGAGTTAACCTCGATACCTTTCTCTACGATAAAGAGCTAATGATGCTCTTCCTTACATGTAAAGAACTACTGACTCCTTCCGTATAAACAAGAAGCTACCGATACATAACCTAAGAATATAGAACAGCCAATAACTTCCCTGTAAATAAGCTACTTTTACCTAACCCAAGAATACAGAACAACTAATAACTTCCCACAAACAAGAAGCTACTCAAACCTACCGTGCGGATAAAGAACACCCGATACCATCCCCATAAATAAGAAGCTTCTGTTGCGCAGGCGGCTACGAGAGCTCCGGAGTGGCGCCTCACATCATGGAACGCTACTGCAGTGTGCTCGAGCTGCTCGTGGAGGGAGTGTTGCACAAGATTCAGCTCCGCCACAACCAGGTAATTGGTGGTCGTTCAGTTGTGACCCACGCCTCACGCAGGGCTCACTTCAACTGCTGCCTCGGTACTCTTCGTCAATCACAAACTTGTATTTGATTCGTTATGAATGTAATTCTATTTGTCACAAAGCGAGATTTGCCTTGTCTTGAATGAAATTTCAACTTGTCATTAATGAAAATCTGAGTTTCATTCGTGAAAACTTAAATTTGCTGTAAAAACGCCTGTTACAGTAAGGGTTTGACTTTTTCACAGTGCATAGTATGATGCTGAGTAGTTGATTGTAATCAAGTTATTGTAGGTGTTTTGCTTGACTTGTTTTATCACTCGTTAGTCCGTAATTTCTATGTCTGTGCCATTAGATATATTTTAGTTCAATATTGATGTGTGTATTACACTTGAACCTCTCGTTAGCGGACTGATTGGACAGAGAGAATGTTCCGTTGACGTGAATATTCCTCATGTGGCTATTCTATACTTTCATGCCAGACTTTCTATACTTTCATGCCAGACTTTCTATACTTTCATGCTAATCTAATACTTATTCACAGCAGTAAATTTGATCCATTGCATCAAATATCCGTCAATGGAAGGTGTCCTTAGGTGAGAGGTTCAAATTCACAATAATTGCTTTCCACTGTAAAGTCAGTCGAGGGATCAGCGCTCGGTTACTGGGGGGTAAATTTCTATACTACCTTCACTTCAGGAGACAGTGAATCAATGAATTTAGGCTGATGTATGACTTGGATAAATTTCTATTCCAGGTTCATTTAGGAAACATTTATTCTGTTCATGAAATGATAAATTGGGCATTACTTACTCAACCCTGGAATGGTAATCCTAAATCGAAGTTTGGGTGAATGAGAGACTCTTAGGTCTTCAATCCATTGGAGAAAATGGAAGGCAAACTACGGGGTATGAGGAACCCGAGGTTACTATTCAGGGGTTAAATTTTCAGTTACACTTTAGTGGAAGAACCACTGCTCTTTTAACAGTTACCATCCAGTTAATATATCAATAGTAACACGAGTTGTGTTTAACTATGACTTAAGTCTTATTGTCTCTTTGGTTCAGCATAAACTTCAAGAATTGGACTTCCAGTAGCACTGACAGAGGCGGGTACGAATGACCCTTTAATTTTTTCCTTTCACATTAAATGCCGTTTGTTTGGAATCTGGGAGCTGTTCCGCATATTATTTGGTTCATTAATTTCATGGTACACATTAATACCATGTGCGTGTTGGTTCAGTGTAGAATCTGTAAAATTTTAGACGTGCTTCAGCCTTCTCCTTTGGTAAGCTAGATAATCTCATTGATCAGAGGTAGGAAACTTTTCTTGCTGAAAGAGCGATGCAGCTCAATTATTTTCAATTGCATTTCTTTGAGGTCCATGTAATATTTTTTGACGTTGAATACGACCAAATGGAGGGATTTTTTCAAGAAAATATCGGCTAAGATTAATCTGAGAGCCAGATACAGTCACCAGAAGACCCAGATCTGGCTTGCGAGCCACATGTTGCCCGCCAATTTTTATAGGTTGCAATTTAATCCCAATGCAAGTTGGTCCACTTCGGTTGGTCTGGCTTTCCCTTTTGTTTTCTTATAAGAGGAGATAAGACCTACCGCTCAATTGCCAGGAAGAGAAATTATGTTAGTGTTATGGACGTGTGGTAGCGTCAGGCACACAGTACCAGCGCCACAATTCACGGGTCAATAAACGTAGCTCTTAATTCAAGCGTGTTTTTAGAATTACTCTGAGAACTTTTCTTTCACGCAGTGTGAACTTGAGGAGCTGGACTACGATCTACTGGAAGAAGCGGGCCAGAACGACGCCGAAGATTGCCCCACCAGCGGCTACTCGGACGCCTGGGAAGACCAGCAGCAGATCTGGAGTGGCGCCGGCGGCGGAGGCGTGGAGCATCTCACAGAGCAATCTGAGTGCCAGAGTTTCTTTAGCCACAACCTCGACCTGCTCGCCAGGCTGGCAGATATCATGCCCAACAAAGTCATGGACATGCTGGTGAGGAGGTTATGGCGGTCGGGCTGGTAGACATGATACGTAGCTCTCATGCTGGTGAGGAGGTAATAGCGGTCGGGCTGGTAGACATGATACGTAGCTCTCATGCTGGTGAGAAGAGGTTATGGCAGTCGGGCTGGTAGACATAATACGTAGCTCTCATGCTGGTGAGGGGTGGTAACGGCCGTGCTGGTGAGATCATATGACGAGGTGCTAGTGCACATGCTTAATTGTAGAATTCTATAATTCATAATTATTATTCATCTTGGTGAGGAGGCTGTAATGGTATTCCTGCAGGTAGATACGTATCATACCAAGCGCAGGTTGGTGAGGAAGTGATGATGGTCCTGCTGGTAGATGTTACACTTAGCACTTACCGGTGAGGGGTTGTTAATGGTAAATTTTGGAAACATGTCTAACAAAATCGTGTATTCTCAAAAATCCGTGGACATAATTATGGAAGATCAATTTTTCATCACAGTGCGGTTTCGTTTGTTGTTTTTATCGTAATTTGTTGTACTACCTTTTAGTGCCAAGTGAGATGATGTGTTAATGTTTAGACTACGGGCTCTATTTTTAGAGTGTACTTTTCTGTCAAGGGTGTCTGCCTTTACAGACAGTAGGATGCCAGGTCTTCTGTTGCTGTCTGAGTGTAGGGCTGAAAAGCTATTGTATGTGAAAGCTTCAGTTTTTTCTGTATTTTTCTCTCCAGACCTGTGAATCCACAACGATTCCTCAACGACCCTCTCCATGTGAGAGGAAATGGTCCAGGCATTTGATTTGCCTTCTTTTTTCTCCCATTCTCCTTGCAAGCCTTAATTCCTCTTTCGCCTGCGGCAGGTGCCCGCCTGGCATGAGAACTGCGCCGTGTATCTCGGGGTGGAGAACACCCTTCATCTGCAGCGCGTCCCGGAGCCCGGTGGGGGGTCAACCCTCAGGATCAGGTGAGAGCTTCAACGTGTTTAGAATGGAAAGAATATGGCAACCAATACGAGACAAGTGACTCATTCTTAAATTTTTCCCAAGTCCCTTGCCGGCAGACACCACTCATGCAGGCAGCCGAGTAGACGTGAAATTAGAGGGCAGAACAAGTAAAAAAAACGGGTAGTATTGTTGCCACCTGTTCTGTGACCACCGTCCCAACTGCAACCCACTCTACCTCTGCGAAGGGGAAAGGAAAAGGTATACTGAAATTATATATTCACTAATTTTCATGCACAGTTGTCAGGGACCGAGCTTGCATAGAAAGTAGTGGTAAAAAATTCGGAATCGAACAGGGTTCTTCAGTTCCAGTCGCACTCGGGCGCTATAAGTAAAAGTAACGCAAGAATTCAGTTTTTCCAGAGTCGCGAGACGGGGTTTTGCTCTGCTGGTTCTCAGGGGTCTGGAAGTGATTCGATTGCTGCTGAAATATGAAAACTTCTATAGCATGGCTCTTTCTTTAGATGTCCAAGACTAATCGCGTTTCCTAAGCCGTATCGAGTGGTGATTATTTGAATTACCGTTCTGAAAAGTTCAAATGCTTTCACGAGTTCCTTCCGTCAATTCACAATATATTCCTAATTACCATGCAGCTTCGAGCCTGTTTGACGTTGAGGCTCTAAAAGTCTTGCTTTTAGCAAATTTATGGAAGTTGATGTGCTGTAACGAATAAACGCAAGGGACTTTCTCGACCTCGTTGGTATTTAGAAAGACCTACAAGTGCTTGCTTATTTCGATGCAAGGTTCGGTTTTAGTTCGATTCTTCCCTCTATTGATACGGCATTGCTTGGATAGAACCTCGGTATCGGTGACGAGTTTAGAGATTTGGCAATTTTATTTCATTTCATAGGCGGGTTTGCGAACTGAAAAGCCGTACCCCAGCGTTGTTTTAGGACGCTCTAAGTACGTGATTTTATTTGGCTTTATTTGGTATGTACAACGCAAAGTCGCGTAATGTATAATGGACTGGGAACGATTGCGCACTGTGTGTCAAATTAAACAGCCACCCACATGAAATTGTACAAAACGCAGTAAGAACACAACGTATTTCTATTTCTACATGTTTAGGGTTGCCTGCAGGTGCAGGTCACGCGCCAAGTCTTCCTACCAATAGTCGTGTTCGCTCACAACACCTCGCCTGCAGAGGTCTGGGCATCCCATTCTTTTGGTTGGGCATCAGGAACGTTTCTCTTCGCGTCCTCGGTTGCTCTCTAGAACTGAAATTCTGGACGCGTTGAATCATAGTCACTCCAGTGCCATAATTCACGGAAAGTTTTTGAATCCAAAGTAATTCAGGAATTTGTGCCCTGCATCACAAATTTACCTAGGCGTCGAATCGCACCAGATTTCGGTTGACTTGTAACAAGCATTTGCTATTCATGAACTTGGGCGCTTCACGGCATGTGAAGCAGGAGGCGCAACTGCGAAATGCGAGATCTCAGGCAGGGGTTAGCTTGTGCAATCCAGCGTCTTGAAACGTCTACGAGTGTAGTCTCGTGTACAGCCTAAATCAAAGGTTCTTGGCACAATTTTAATGCAAACTTTTACAAGTGGAGAACAGACAGATGTCTGTCGACTCGGTGTAAGTGTGCCGTTGAGCCATGAGCGTGCAGCTCATAGGAGGGGACCTACGACATGTAGGTCTCTCCCAGCTGCATGGAATGTAACTCTACGTGCTGGTATTCCCAATGAAATGGGTATTCATTCTTCGACTGCCCACTTCGCATGTCTTTCATGTGCAAGAAACTCATGTTATTTTGTCATTATTCTAATACGATCTTCTTTAATTCGACTCATTATGCTTGTTTTTACTTGTGTGTTCGACTAAGGCTGTAAAAGAGTGAGAAGGTTTTGGGGGAGATCCTGTATATTTGGAGGGGAAAAAGGAAAAAGTGATCTATAGATGCTGTGACGTAATGATATCCTTATCGAATATAACACGTTTCTATGTCACTTTATCTTTTTAGCCTTGATTTACAAGTTCAGAGGTGTGTTGATGTGTAAATATACGCTTGGTGAACTATGTAGAGCTTTTATAAAGAATGTGTTGAACATAGAATGTTCAATAACCACGTGTATAGTTTCTTAACTATATGAACATAGAATTTGCAATAACCACGTGCATAGTTTCTTAACAATGTGTATATGTAAACATGTCCTTGACTTTTAATCAGTATGAGTTACTCAACGTATGACTGTCCAATAATGGTGTATAATTGAATGTCACCAGTTGATGGTGAAATTTTTATTGTATCTCTGACCGCCAATGAAATGGCTGAGTGGTCTATGTTAACGATGTCAGGATTACAGCTTTGACAGCCAATGTTGACATTGGTATCTCAGCTCTAACCATCGGCAAATATAGTTTATTGGAAGATGTCAATGATACTATCGGTGTCACAGCTTTTAACCGCCAATAATATCATAGATAGGTCTGTGGTAATGATACAGCAGCTCTGAGCCTTGTAGACCATAATTAATTGACCCACGCCTATGTTGGTGTTGCAGCGCGGATTGGCCATTATCAGAGGAGGTGTTGTTAAACGTCCACTGCAGCCTGCGGGATCTGTGCACGCTGCTGCAGCTGCTGGGTCGCCTCGCCACCACCTTCCTGGGCCCCCAGCTCGTCCCCCGGGCTTCCGTGGCCATGGCCACCCTCCAGAGGTTCGTCTGGCCTCCGCACTGACGGAGACGTATCACGGATACGGCTTCAATGAGGGTAATGGCCGCGCTTCATTCTGGCGCTGGGGAGCGTGAGTTTGTCTTCTACGAAGCCGGGCGGCAACGTTTCTCTAGGACAAGCTACCCAGTTTCGTTATGCTTTATTGCGTGTGGGAAAAGCAGAGTCTTGAACGGTATAATTAAAACAATTTCCCACACGCCGTCAAATGCTGGAAAGGTTTTGTTGTCAAATTTTTGGTTGAGGGACTTATCGATGTGATCATAAAATTTTGCGACTTCGGGAAATGTGAGCGAGGTGTACGTAGCGTTTAAAAATGTTGGTGAGGTTTGAGAATTGAAACAAATCTACATGACTGTGGAAGGTTTTTTAGAGATAATTCGAATTTTCTATTGCGCCTTGTTATTTTATCTTGAATTTATTTTTTCTCAACGTTACCGTATAGTTTTACCTTTTTGTTTTTTTCCCTCTATGGCTGGTTTGAATTGTTCTCTATTTGTTACTTTATTCGTTGTTACTCTATTGAAATTTTATACTGGTCTTCTGCTTATCTTGGTAATGTGATCCCCTCCTTCGCTTCCATATTTTTTAATTTGTCGTATTGACGTCCCTACTTCTTTTTTGTCAGCTTGCTGTTGATACTATATATTACTTTTAAAAATTTCATATTTTCTGCTACTTTTCAGCAGGTTTTTTTTATTATCTATTAGACAACCCGTGACCCGTTGGGTCAAACAAAATTTATCAAAGTCAAACCGTATCCAAAAATATATCCTACGACGTTAAGTCGGTATCCACAATACCGGATTAAACGAAGAGTATAAATTTCGAATATCTCAGATCCGACAGACAAACTTGTGCACGGTTTCAAGCAAGCAAACAAGCAAGCCGACCAGAGTTTTACTATTATACTAGATATAGATAGATAGGTAGATTTTGATCTTAAATACTGGCCTCAATGTTACATAACCCTTCCAGAACGGTTGTAGACTATAGCCTATGATACCTTCGAAGCTATTTTTAGGGCGTTTACAGTTGTATTTTCAAGATAAATCCCGATCAGTATCTCACAAAATGTTGCGCCCTATTTTACTCCCAGTATTCAGCTGAGGTCACGTGCGAACTGATGGATTTTAAAATGTTTTTTTGAGCTCGTAAATTTCTGCGCTGGTCAGGCATGAAATGAAAGTGCTAACACTGGACTGCATGTTGTCGTCTGAACTCGTAGCTTACCGCTGGACTTTTGTTGGTTTGTCCCCCGTGTTACTGCGCTCCTGCAAACTCGAGGCCTTCAAGCCTGCGACATTAGCCTCGTTGAAACTTACTCTAATTTTCAGTCTTGAAATCTTGTGTATAATTTTGAATAGGTCACGACTCTTCTTGATATAACTGACAAGTGATCAATGCTGCCAGCAACCAGTCGTCGATGAGGGGAGTCTTTTTGAAGCCGCGTGAATTTTTCTAGTCCAGCAGTTTTTGCTTGGCTCCTTGTTCTGCATCATATACTTGTATGCATCTGCATACGCATGTTCATTAATGAAATAAATATCTAGGCTTATTTCTCAAACATTGATCATTCATTACCTGAAAGATTGCTGAAATAAAAAAGGTCCCACGGGAACTCAATCCTCTCCAGCTCACGAAAGCTGAACTTGTATTATTCGCAGGCTGGTGGAGCTGGGCCAGTACGGCATGCGTCTCCAGCTCTACAGCCTCGACACGACCATAGAGCTGCTCAGGGCCGACCTCATACAAGTGTAAGTGGGCTCTGGTCATCGACTTAGGGTCTGAGCGGTCCATTTTAGAATCGTGCGAATCTTTCACCCCTCAAGTCAAATTTGAGATCAAACATGCTAGTCTGATGAGCTAAATGAAGGAAGTTATGTTTGAATAAAAGCCTCATAATTTGGGCTAGTTGCACCGGAGAAACAAAAGCAAAAATATGTGAGAAACGGGTAGTTAAAGAGCAAGTTCATTTTTAGGACACACTGTACAGTACGAGTCAGCCGCGTATGGCTTGACGTTCACAGCTGACTTTTTTGATGGCTGCATCTGGCTCGTAGAAAAGCTTTGCTGATATTTTTTATCACGATTTAACGCATTCGATTGTATTCAGCCTTAAAAAAATACGATATGGTTCTCTCAATTGAAAAGTTCGCCACTCCTGCTGTCCATATAGTGATACCTTGTATGGATGTGCTGTGTGATACTTTGTCGTGCAATGATATAGGTTGGAAATTTTGACTTAATTTTTACCTGGTAGGTAGTGTGTCATCGTTGTAGGAGGTTCGTTAAACGAATACTTTCAATGGGGAGTGACGCAGTCTTGAAATTTAGCCCCAGCCTTTCTCTGTGAGCCCAAACAAACGTCTTTACATGCAGGATGAAGATGATTTTATTTCAAGGGAAATTTTGGTACACTGCAGTGCGGTCTTTGTCAAGTTTTTCTCGCGATCAACTTTTCCTAAAAAGAGTTGATATTTCAGTATTAACCCCATAGAGACCACTGTCCAGAATTGTTCACATTAAAGTAAAACAGTTTAATCTGAAATTGTTATTTCGTTCAAAGTTATTGTTCAAGAAATTTATGGTAGCGGCATTGAAATTCTGAAAATAGCAATAAATTAATGGCTCTAAAGCCCATTGTTGGTGGGTGGACCTTATCCAAATGTGGCGATTGCCGCATGGGCTGATGGTCATTGTGCTGTTTGGGCATTGACCACGGCGGCCCCAGCCTCTCTGCCACCAATGTCATGCTCTTTTAACTAAACACTTTATAGCAGGACAGCCGCTCTGCCACCAATGTCATGCTCCTTTAACTAAAATCTTCATAGCTGAGTGGCCAAATCACACCGCCACTTGGCGTACGAGCTTCTCCCGCCTTCGCGGCCACAACGCTGATGCCCTACTGTTGGTATACTGGCTGAACCTAAGCGGTCGGCTTTCGGCACTATAGCCCTGAAATCTTTCCTAGTTTTGTGCGACATCCTTTCAAAAAATCTGTTTTCATTTTCTACACTTTGGTGTATGTAGGAGTCAATTGAAGCTCTTGTATATTTTTATATGAAGGTAATCGCTTAGTTTCGTCAGCTATTCCAAAAAGCATCACATACTAAACAAATGATCTGTGCCCCATACGTATATAACCCTATTTACGACTCTCCGTGTTACCTAAGTTTAAACAGTGAAATTGTTAAAATGGTGTGGCACTCCGAAATTATGCCACTAATTTGCTTTTCAATTGAAGTTGTGTAAACTCGAACTGAGGCTGTTATAACTGGAGAATATGTATATCTCAATCACGACCAATTTGAGTTCTATACCTTTACGAAGTAGCAAATTTTTCTGTAAGTGATATATATACAGTGTGTCAAATAAGTATTCGTAACGTCATGAA
>VOMN01023312.1:0-21099 GCA_014899125.1 Orchestia grillus | reverse complement strand
TTTCTTTGTGGGGGTGGTTATTTGTGGGGAGGGAGGGGTTGTGTCCTACACCCAAGATCTCAAGCTGGTGCTTGGGGGGAAACAGAAAATATGTCCTTCTTGCCTAATTTCAAGAAAAAAATAAATAGCGTGAAGAGAAATGAAGTCCCTCCTAGAGTAAGGTGTGGTTGATGTCAAATTTTTAGGAGAATTTTCTTACCCCTTTGACCGAACATTTCAATGAAGACATTGATCCAGATTTACTGCAACAAACTTAATTTTAAATTAAAAACTCCAAGGGGACCTAAGCCGAATTCTAATCCCTTTTATGACGATTTTCTTGCGGTACTTTTATGATTTTATGATTGAACTTTTTCTCTCATATGCCCAAGCTCTCCTGGCAAAGCCAGGCTCTCACACCTGGCCATTCATTGTAACGGCAAATTTCAAAGCTTCAAATAATGTCGAGAATTTGAATATCGTGAATTTTTTCACAGCTTCCGGGCATTTGTCAAAAATGAGTCGAGGCTTGAAACGTTCAAATGAAGTTCTTTTAATATGTCTTTCGTTTATCACTTCCATCACTCACCTGCTTCGCAGCAAAGGTGCTCCTGATAGCGAATTGTTTCGTAGCTCAGGAGTCAGTCTCAGGTAATTCTCCTCTCACGCCTTCACCAAGTGCGAATTCGAGCGTTTAGTTCATTGACAAATATTCGTCTATATTTTGTGTCTTTTTTATGTCTTTTGGTTCTTCAAGGTAAACTGATATGAAGGAACATTAGATATATATGTAATGAGCCGGTGTTCCTTTACATGACGTAATGTTATTGCATCGTAGATAAAATCTCAGGTAGAGTAGAGAAGCATTAATGACTCATATGCCCTTCCGTCCTGATTTTTGATCATTTATATCGAAATTCCTATGAGTCAGATGCTGTATCCCCCATCGATTTTCTCTATTAATTTACCTGAAAACTTTTGAATTATTTCGCGCTTCCAAAAATTAACTCGCCATCAAAAATTACAATTAGAATTTTTAGTCCGTTTTTCTGTACAGAGGTCGGTTCCCCAGGTAAAATATCATCAAGGATCTCTTCTGGAGCGAAGATTTTTTTTTTCAAAGAAAGGAATGGCGAGATTCTTCTCTCGTCCAAATCTAAGTTACATCCTTGTTCTTCATTTTTTGCAATTATCTTTACTATCATTATGGACTGCATTTGTGACCCATCCGTGAATTCTTGCACTATAAATCACTTCCATGATTTAATGCGAGTGAAATAAAAAAAGAAACTCGATTCAAATACTTAAAGAGCATCTACGTTCGTAGTCCACGGATCTGTTCGTATAAACTTACTCGTCTGATGTTAATTAGCTTACTTAAAATTACTTCTTAAGCAATAAAAAGATAACAATATTGCACATGTTGGTTGTCAGCTTCAACAAAAACGAAGTCGACCTCTAGGCCTACGATAGAAAAGCACTGTACAGAGTAACGGTCGAGACGAGGTTAGGTTTTCCGCAGTTTGGCAGGATTGAGGATGACCTCCTCGGACTCCTCCGCTCCGTCTCCTTCCGACATTTGGCTGCCCTCTTCCTGCAACACGGAATCCTTCAAGTTATTCACGATGGAACGTGGGGTTCATTTTATGATGAGAGAAAGGGACGTGTATGATAGTAGATGAGAAGCTTCGTTTACTTAGAACTTAAAATCAGATTTAGTTTTAAAACCCCAATTTCGTTGTTTATGTACTCATAAGGAAATCAATGTATTCAGAAAACTTGACTCATAAATTGCTTACTTGATTGAAAATACTCATACCATCTAACAGGATAATTCTTAATGAACCAACTATTCAGAGTAATTCTGGATACAGTAGAGCACCGAAATTAATTTCAAAATTTATTTACGAAAACTATAATTTACGAGAATTCATTTGAGATCAAACATACCAATTCACGAATTTGTGCCCGGTGAATTCACGATCTCAAATTGTACCAGGTTTCTAAGTGACTCGTAACATGTTTTTGCGATTCGTGCATTCGGGTGCGCTCTACTGCACTTTTGAAAATTCGCTATGTATACCAATCGATCATGCATCGTATATTTCATTTTGCAAGCTTTCAGTTGTGAAATTATCATTTTACTTTATGCACAAAATGGCACAATTTTATGACTGTTCGGTCCCAGAGTTGCTCCGTTGTTGGTTATCATGGCTAAACTCCTTGCCGTGCAGACAAACAAAGCACTAATTACCAAACTATTTTAATCCCTTATTTAATCAGTCAGAATTCTCATACATCCTTTCGTTCTTTCAAGTCCTTGAATGCATGAACACATTATCAAGTCTTAACATGCACGCTCACATCATCAAGTCCTTGAATGCTCGTCTGCAATATTCACCTGTGCAGGTGCCGGCATCTCCGACACAACCCGCACGGTCGACTCAGACGGCGGTCGAGACTCGGACCGTTCCTTCGGGGTGGGCTCGTCCGCATAATCCACCTGCGGACACACGGCTCGTACAGTCACTTTAGCTATAAGTCTAAGGACTTATTCAGTTGGTTGTGTGCGTAGGCTATTGTTAAATAACCCTCAGTTTTTTATGTACAAACGAACCTCATAACATATTCAGTTGGTTGTGTGCGTAGGCTATTGTTACATAACTCTCAGTTTTTTATGTACAAAAGAACTTCATAACATATTCAGTTGGTTGTGTGCGTAGGCTATTGTTAAATAACTCTCAGTTTTTATGTACTAAAGAACTTCATATTACCCTCTCTAAGACGCGCTAGTACAACCTCGTCTGAAAATAAGTGACTGCATCACAAACGGAGAAGGTATTTCCGCTTATAGCCCACTCGTGGGGTCGTGCGCGTCCTGGTCTGAGCCTATAGTGTTTTTGTGAGCGTAAATTGGAAGGAAAACTCAATGCAGATGCAGTGCAGTTACTGTTACAGGTGCAGTTTTCACGTAGTGTCACAAACGAATGTATTTTTGCATTATGAGAAAAATGTATTTATATTTTCATATGTAGCACGTATATTGTTTGATACTGTCATATGAAGCCTACCTTTTTATAACATGATAGTTTTATTACCAAAATTGTCTCTAATGAAAAATATAAGAGAGAAAGAGTTCTTACTGGTAGCGCTGCCCAGCTCTGCCCGTAGGAATACCATAGGCAGAGGTGGGCATCACTACTTTGAAATGTAGCGGCCGCTACAGTTTAAAGTCGCGCTACCCATTTCTGCTGGTAGGTTGTGATGATATTCGTTATTTTACCCTATGTATAATTGCTTTTCAGTGCCCGTTAAATACAGAACACAGATCTAAGTGCTAATACAGGTGAGAATATGTCCTCACCCACCAGGTGTGGTCGCGTGCGCCGTTAGGGGTTAGATTGTCGGTAAGTCATGCCCCTATGTACATATCTCCACAGAAGACAATACATGTAGAGTGTGTTTTCGTTACTCAGTGTTCTAAGAAATATGAACGCAATGATCTTTATCGTAATAATATCAATAATTATAAAGATTTGTGATTCATTTCGTTAATCAGTGTTCTAAGAAATATGAACCCAATGATCTTTATTATAATGATATCAATAATTATGGAGATTTGTAATTCCTTTTCTGAAATCAATCCCGAGTTTTGAATAAAGATGCTGGTTTAATTCACATGGAATTCATCCTAAATGCTCATAACATAAAAGAGACTCGAGTACAGTTCCACTCAGACTCGCTCAAGCCACATTTTTCCTAATCATGAGTGGCTTTTAACTATGTAAATTAAAACTTCTTATTACAAACCGTGACACAATTATGCACAATTTTTTTGTTCTACAATTTCCATCAAACCGCTGCTTGAATGATTTCTGAGTTTCTTTTTAAAACTCCTTTGACCAAGTTTTAAATGTTAAAATCCCACATTCGTTTCTTGTGAACGTGTGAACGGTGTGTGTGAACATGAAAACAGTAACCATTATACAATCAGAAGCGTCAAGTCGGTAAACCATCTCAAAAATTCAACATTTCTTCAATCTCAAGACTTGAACGTATGAGTGAAAGTTATCGAACCTAATTTTTTCCTGTACGATACCATCTTTCGAATGCTATTCCGCAGCTTAAAACTAAGATTTAGACTCCACGCCAAAAGAGATTTGCTTTTATGACGTCATCAAACCAGGCAGCCAATAGGAAGTGTCACCTGGAGCCCCAGCGCCATGTCCTCCTCGACCTCATCATCTATTGGCTGCATGGGGGGAGGTTCGCTGGCATCGGCGGTGCTCACTTTGGGTGCCCGCTGCACCTGTCGCAGGGGGGGCAGCGTGCACGGCTCGGGGTCAGCCTGAGAAAAACGTAAGGATTGTTACTCGAGTCTTGCCTCCTAAATTTTGTTATGTAAATTACATTATGTATTTTACCGTTTCAGATGACATTCACTGATGATGTAATTTTACGAAACCAGGCTCGTATGAATGGCAATATATGTTTTTTTAGTTACTGGAGTATCCAGTATTTATGGTTACTGAAGTACACAGTCTATAGCTACTGAAGTATCTCGTGTTTATGTTTCATGAAGTATCCAGTATAACGTTATAGCGGTAGCATCTACAATTTTTTTTACTTTTGGCTACCCGAGTAATTTTTACATTGGAAATTGTTCAACGGGGCGGCGATAAAGTACAGTCACGGTATCCCGGCACACATCGCGGGGATATTGATAGATTTTATCCGTCAGCACAGAGTTGCTTTCATGCATCGACCCATAAATACCTCGATGTCTTGGTAAATATTTAAAATAATCATTCGAGAATCGCTCCAAGTTGAAATTGAATGAACAGCTACTGAAAACGAACATTTCACCTCGATTTTAGTTCTAAACAAGCCTTGTGTCATAAAATCTAAAAACTGGTGTTTATGCAAAAACATAAATTTTTATTTCAGTCAAAAATGTGTTCCTTTCAAGGTTAGAATGTGCTCCGTTTAGGTTATGGAAAAGTGCGAGTAAGGTTAAAGTGTGTCCCGTGTAAGATTAAGGTATGTTACAAGAATAGTTAAAATGTGTTTTGGATGAGGTTAAAGTGTGTACCAATTCATTTTAAGGTGTGTTTCGTGTAAGGTTAATGTGTGCTCCGTGTAAGGTTAAGATGTGTTCCGCCAAAGGTTCAGATTTGTTCCGCCAAAGGTTCAGATGTGTTGCGAGTAAGGTTTAGAAGTGTTCCGTGTAAGGTGTTGATGTGTTCCATGTGAGGCTTAGATATATTCCGTGTAAAGTTTAGATGTGTTCCGTGTAAGGTTTAGATGTGTTCCATGTTAGGTTCAGATGTGTTCCATGTAAGGTTTAGAAGTGTTCCGTGTAAGGTTTAGATGTGTTCCGTGTTGAGTTAAGGTAAAGTACCCAAGAGGCTCAACTCGTTGCGGCTGTAGGGATGGAGTACACCGCTGCATATTCCAAACGTAACTCCGTCAGGACTCGTACGAGAAATCACGAGAATCA
Organism: Orchestia grillus; assembly: GCA_014899125.1. Taxonomy (NCBI): domain Eukaryota; kingdom Metazoa; phylum Arthropoda; class Malacostraca; order Amphipoda; family Talitridae; genus Orchestia; species Orchestia grillus. Next base: position 15,620 of record VOMN01023312.1, on the reverse strand, counting down.
TCAATCAATTGTGTGTATGAACTCTCCTTCAAATAGAACCCTTTGGTAATGCTATTTCATAGCAATACCTCCTGTTTAAAATGTTCAGTGATATTATTTCGGGCGTTGTGCAGGAAGAATACCTGGAAGGCAGGATTAGCAGTGCCTGCGCCGTCTATGGTGTCTGTGGAGGGCGAGAGGAGCTGCTTCTCGTCCTGAGGCTTGGGTCTGAAAAACAAAGATCGCTTACAACTCCTATGAACTAGAAAAATACACAGAAAGTGCTAATAAATTTCTGCTATATAAAAAACAGAAGCAGTAAGCCCTCGTAAGAAGAATGCTCTGTGAAGTTTGTTATAAGCTAGGTTTTTTTTTAATTTTTAGCACTTTGAAATTACTGAAACAAGTACAAACTTTCTGCATCACGCAAGACGTTCAGGGAAAACCTGTGTTATTATAAACAAATTGTGTTTTATGCCTAAGAGTTTTCAAATACCGTAAATTTTTCATTTGGCCATGAAATGCGCTCTAAAATGAGTGAGCAGCTAAAATTAATTCTGAAATCCCTCTTTTGAGTCATTAGCGTAGCATGTTCTTCAGTGTTATTTATTTACTTCTTTACGATAAATGAGTGGATTTTATTTTAGTGTACTCTTTCTTACAATTACGCTTGTAACTAATTTTAACTAAGTTTATTTACAAAAGCTTAGAATCACAGCATTCAGCAACAATCGTTTGAAAAAATGGCTGAAATTCTCATTCTTCAAACAACCCAATTTTCCTTCCACTCTTGCTTGCTGTTCGTTCAAGCGTAATAATTTTATGCATGAATGGCATCGCAAATCGAAACACTGCCAAAAAACAGTGGACCGACAAGGACAACGCTGCTCTCTCACGTACTCTGTACAGTGCGATATAGTAGCGGACACAGAACTGTATTCTGGAGAACAACGGTACCAACCGAGCTGTAAGCCCATTGTAGTAGAACGGTTCCAAAAATTTGACAAACGCTTACGGAGCTACGTTCATTAAACTAACTTTGAATACTTATCACAGGAACAGTACACAACTAAAAAGACGGCCAACACAAACAACACGACCACGACACTCACTTTGTACAAGTATCACAGGAACAGAACAGTATTCTGAGGAGGGCGAACACGAAGCCGCAGATGATGAGCGTGGGCCCGATGAGCTTCAGCTCTTCTGTTTTGAAGCCTCTGTCTCCCATGCCCACTAACGTCAGTATGAGGCCTGAAAATGTCAAAAAAATTGATCATAACTGCGTGGCAAACCAGATGCAAGTAAATGAAGTATGAATTCAACTTTAACGTACATAATTCTAGAGAAATAATGGAATAACAATGAAAATGCGAATTGAAAGACATCTTTTCTGAAAACATTTGAATTGTAAGAAAGTGAATAACGCGTATGTTGACATTCTTCATCGATGAACTCGAGTATTATTCAAAAGTTTTGTTCGAATTTGTTTTGCACTCTGTATCTAAGCAGCGCAGATGTTAACGAAATTAAACGATGCGTAAAAGCCATTCTCCCAACCAGAAACTCTAATTTTTTATGTTTACAACATGTTTATATGATGTTATAAACCTGAAAGAGTATTATGAAACGCTCTAACTCATCGTACTTTTTTTTGTTACATTTTTTAACAAGTGCTACGTAATCTTTATCAAAGAAACTGTTTCTCCCAATCATTAATGACAACCTACGAAAGAACTGACACTCTTTTTTCATCAGCACCGACGCAAGCTCCATGAAGTAAAGCCAGCCCGCAGTGTCACGGAATGAACACCTTTCTTTACAGGCCTAAAATGCGGGAGACACTTCGCATTCCCCATTCACAGAAGTATTGACTGGCCCCTCTGGTGAGGCCGGCGGAGCCCTGCTCAGTATTGGGTTCGTGTCTAGGAATGACGGCAGGCTCAAAACACTATTGAAGGCTCAAAAGGTGTTACTATTTCTCATCTGAAAACTTCCGCTTCTAATTCTTGCTCGCGGTGAGTTCTTTTAATTAGAATTCTCCTAGATAATTTGTATGAAAGTAAACTTTGTACAAACAAATAGGTAAATTGGTGTTCCGGTACATGGTTCTAATGTTTTAGAGAAATTTGGCATATTTATGAGAGTGTTCTGATAGTTTATGAAACAATTCAAAAAGAATGAATGAATAAATTCAGATACGAGTTACACGTGTATAAGGTATGGCATATACATACTCTTATACAACTATGCAGCTCATCTTACGAATTACAAGTAATGAAAAGAAAGTATTAACGTCTAAATATGTATATTTTAATTTTATATCATATGCGATCGAAGGTAGACAACTCTCAACTCTGAGCGATATGACACATTAGCATTTTTTCCTGGACTCCAGTGTCGCATGATCGTGCAGTCTGCTCACCCATCAGCTGGACTCACCCACAGCGAAGAGGCAGTCTGCTCACCCATCAGCTGGACTCACCCACAGCGAAGAGCAGGAAACCCACGTAGAGTAAAATGTTGACGACGCCGCTTTGTTTGTTCTTCGGCCCAGAATTTTTGTTGGCATGGGTGCTCTGCTGCGGACCTTCGTTCTGAGAGCACCATTCGAAACGTCACGTAAATAAAAATAAGCAAATTTGTAAAGTGCACCACACAAGCGCAGGGCTTAGTGGTTTGCTAGGGTGATCACTTTATCGTCTCTTTTTGAATCATTGATGAGTTCTAAAATATTCATAAATGTAAGATAAGTAGTTCATATGCTCGAGCTTATCGAGAAGTACTGAGTTACTATGTTGTTGATTGCAAGTGCAAAGCAGTTTAGCAAATTCAACATGAGAGTCCTTCATTCAGATTCTCAAGCGAAACGGGTATTTCTCCAACGATGTTCTTTCCAAGTTGATATCATGTTCAAATTTTGCCGTAATGATGCAAAATACTCCTTAAGTTTGCAGTAACCTTGCATACATTGGCTGAGTTCATTTGCTATGTTATCCGTCTCAAAATTTAGAAATAGAAGTTTAAAATCTAAATGGAATGTACGGTGAAATTTTAATTGAATCGTCTATAAATATTTAAGTTGATGTTCGCATATTAATACAAACGATCCAGACAGACTTGAAAGAATTGAAGAAAACTGTCAATTTATAAAACATTGCTTCACATAAAAATGTAAGCGATTAATAAATTTAAAAAAAAAAAATTAATAAATGTAGAAACTGACGCGATGCGTTGAAAATTTTTCAAAGTCAAATTGATACTACTTCGTGAGAGTGCTAATTTAAAACCAATTTAAAGTGACAAAAGTGCAACAAATACTATTCATAAGTAGAAAACCATGCAAACAATGTAAAAACAAGTATTTATCAAAACGTCTAAAGCATAATTTCCATTTTAAACATTCGACTCAGAAGTTCATAATTTTTGTTCATCGTTGCAGGGTTCTTTTCTTCGCCTCGTCAGAAACCGCGCAACCGCGAGGGAAAATCGTACAGCAAATTTTTTACGACTACATTGAGATTTCGTCGGTAATGTAGGAAAGGAAATGCTGTATTACCCAACCTACCCCGCTAATGTGCTGAGAAAATCTGAGAAAATATCGAGGAAATACAGCGATCACGTCAGACATTGTCAGCCCTTTCACTATCGGGAAAGAAAACACAGAGAAGAATATTTACCCTCTTTGGGATCCGTCATTGAATCTTTCAAATCTAACTGTAATAATGTAACATTCAGTATTATTCAAATCTGTCTGGCGTGCAGATGGAATTATATTTCTTATTCAAAAAATATTGTACAATCTGATGTCTCCGTTTAATTTTATGTTTGATTTCAAATACCTAGTTTTGAAAATTTTCATACTATAGAAGGCTTTTTTAAGACCTAATGTTGTTCGATGTAAGAGAGACAGAAGCAGGCGTGAAGTTCTGTGTCACTTGAAGACAAATGATCACGAGTCTACTCAATAGGTCCACTTCAGTTGTCATGGCATAAAAGGTGTCGATCGATCTTTGCATGCAGCGAAGGGTAAGTGCAGGTCAATATGGCACTCCTACTTCTCCTGAAATTTTGAACTTTACCTATATATGAAGGACGTCCCCATAGTCATTTGAAACATCGTATGTATGAAATCTAATCTTTCTGCATTGTTTGTAGTAATATATTAACTGAGTGCCAGTGCTTAGATAATTCAACGATAGAAAATTTGTTGGCTTTTACCTTTAGTCATATTGAAGTCATTTTCAGCGTTCTTATACAGTTTCATCGTCAAATAACATAGCTTCCATACCATGCGGACAAATACCTTCAAGTTGGTTATTTTTAAATCCTTGTAAAGAATAAATTAATTTAAATTTACGCATCAACGTCACCGAATAATAAGTGCAATCGTGCATGCAAGAAAAATTGCTCATATGAGAAATATTTTATTATTACCAGTCAACTTTCTTTTAACTTTTGATTAATTTTACGAAGCGTGTGTTTCCACACTCTAATAAGAGTACAAAATCTATCAAATAAATCCCATGATCATAGCAGAGAGCGAAAACTCGACTGTGAAAGAGAAAGTTCAAAAGACGAACGGAACAAACACATTTCAAGCATCAAATGAATCGAGTTCTACGAGGAAGATAGCTCTAAACTCTGCCAGACATGCGAGGAGATCATTTTTATACTCATTTTCCAGAATTTTTCAGGTCAAGCTTGAATTGGCGTGTGAATGGAGGCTTTAATTCAGTGAAGTGTGCCTAGAACGAGTGCTGCAACACGTTCGTTTTGTTTACATTCGAGTGAGGCAAATGACCTCATCGACCAAATAACAAACAGTCCATGGTAATAACACGCCCGTTATCGCTTGATGTGCGATGCTTTTATTAGTTGTCGATTATTCCAAGGAGGTAATCAAGATTTGAAAAAGTGATACTGTATTCTCAATTTGATTATGACAAATTAAAATTTTATGTGTGCTACTATAGTGACGTGCGCCATGTACAGTAATGATATCTGGAAGTCCCTACCGCTGGACGCAGGAAAGCACATAGTGAGTGAACAGATTCTAACAGTATGAAGTTCAAAAACAAAAGACCTATAAACTTACATAATGCTTCAACACGTACCATAAAAACAACAAGCCCTAAATACACGTTCCATGTTAACATGCTTGGAAAACTTCCATGCTTTAAGAACTGATTGACTGATGGTCCTGCACTACCTGTTTACAAGCTCAGAATTGGCACGTAACGTTAACGTTTAGGTACGAAACTCTGGAGTTCGGTAGTGCATCATCAAACAAGGAATTGGCTGTGTATGTACACTTCACTATCGTCTTAGTCACGCAGCAGCACGCTTGAAATACACTTGACGGTCGACACGTGTAAATTTGACAAGAGCGCTAAGAAAATAGCGACGTCAACACAACGTGAAGGGCGAAAGCTACTCGAGTTCATTTTCCATCTTTTACTGAAAGAGTTTGTGCTCTAACTCTAAAATTTGAACCAAACGTTTCTAAAAAGGGGGACATTGGTTTGACACATGTCGAGGTGCTCTAGTTAACTTCGTCCAAGGAATATACAGACAAAAATGCTCAGCACCGCCTTGAGTACAAAGTATCGAGTTCGAGCTTTGAATTTGCGTAGATTGTTCACTATAATAGGGAGTCCAGTTAGCAGAACTGAGGGTGATAGAATAACGGAGAGCAATGAGCATTGAGCTTTACTGAAATTTAGAAGATATTCTTGATTATGGGTCAGTACTTTAGAAATGATTCTCAGAAGTAAATCGAAAGACATATGGCGACAATTTAAACTAGAATGATGATAGATCAGCAATTTTTTTCCGGAGATAGCAGTAATGTTTTAGAACGTGTAACAGGTTATGGGATGTAAAAGAAATTGCCAAAGTTCACTTAACCGTGAGACAAAAGGATAGTAAACACTGCATCGCTCAGTTTTGTTCTGAAAACTCATGTTTTGAAAATGCTCATATTTTCCAAGCATGATCACAAGAGTATAAACAGAGTGTTCTTGCTAGTGGGCAACTGAAGTCGTTAGGTGTTTGCTTTATTGCTCAATTAAATTTTCGAACGAGAATTAGGGATAAATACTTTCACTACTTTAAGGGTAGCTGTGAGCTTACATTTGTAAAATATACACCAGAATAAGATTAGAATTCGATGCTCCAGAAAACGTACTGAGAAAACTGATCACTGGCGTAGACGCGTGATGAGTCCCTAGTGCTTCCTCTCATGAATATTGAAGAAACTATTGAGGAAATAAATATTTCAGCTTAGAAAGAAATGTTGAGGAAACTCAGATTCAACACGACCGGCCTCGATCGATGGAGAACGCTCCGTTGACCCACACCGAGTACGCATTGCAGCTCACAGGACGTGACGCATCATAACTTCACTCTACATTCGTGAGTCACAGAGCTGTGACGCATCATAACTTCACTCTACATTCGTGAGTCACAGAGCCCGCATACTCGGTGCAATCACTTGATTGACACACTGACGTGATTGACACACGATACTCTGACATATCCTCTATGTACAGACGTGATGGATGAGATCTTTGACGTGTTGGCGGAGCCTAAGTATAAAAATTGGATTAATCTCTTTCGTTATACGTCTGTGTGAAGATTATCAAGTCTTCGTTGTACTTTTTACTCCGCCTCATAATAATATGTAGAGCGCAGCGAAAAGCGCAGTTCCAATTCATAAATGAGATATCATACTGTAGATTATAAATACACCAAACATAACATTCAATAGGGCCGCACAATACTTATAGCAAAAATTTTAAACTGGTTCTTATGTATTTTTTCTGCACTGATTTTCGAAGCTTTGTGTTCTGAAACGTTCGCATAAAATTAATTCAAGGTCTTCCCCATTACTTTGGTTCTTCTTTTTATTTTCGACAGGGCTATACTCAACTGCTATGGCGGGCTTCAGCTTTTAGCGTTTCTTTTGAAAATTTCACGCATTTGAAGCCTTACAGCATGACCGTCAAGATGATGGCGCACTGCAGCATGAAACTCGACGCTCAATAACATGATATTCAAGTGATATAACACAGCGCATCGTGACCCGAAGTCTGATGTACTATGACATGTTGTCCTACAGGTGCGGCTCTAATGTGATAATGTGATAATGCGGTAATGTGGTGTGACGCTGTAGTCAAACGCAGAGTAGCCACACGTACGATCTTTTGAAGTAGCGTTGTCGGCAACAACCATGCTAAATAACATGATCCGGTTTGACACACTTAATGGTCTGAGGTAAGCTAGAGTTCTTAATTTTTTTGTGAGTTTCCAACAAGCAAAATAAGATGAGAACTAAAAATACAGTATCATTTCAGTAGAGACTGATTTCGTACCTGTACCTACAAGCATTGCTGTTCACTCGAACTTCAAGACATTACAACAAGATGCATACGCTCCCGAAATGTAGGCCGCACCGAGAGAGACTTATTGATTTATAAAGTTCCACTCGAGCACCTCGGTTAGTAAGCAGTCCGCGATCTTTGAGTCACGCGATTTGACCGAACTGCGCACGATTCGTGACGGTAGCGGGCATGACTTTCGTGTGCACTATGAGGGGCGACGATCTTCATGTGCAGTATGAGGGTAGAGGGGACGATCTCCGTGTGCGATATGAGGGTAGAGAGGAAGGTTTTCATGTTCGATATGAGGGTACCAGGGACAAACTTAGACCCCAATTGCTAACAAAGTTCGATGATCATCAGTAGATTTAAACTCGCTGTTATTGAAACTTGGTTTGTGATTATCCAATAGCTCGGTACGCAATGCTGATCGCTTATGTGCAATGCAATATATGTTATGCATTGTACGCAGTTAGCATACTTTGCCCAGTGTAGTATTTTAATTTCGACAACAGTACGCGCAAATTTGAGACAATGCTGTCGGTAAATAGGCCACAAAGATTTAAAATTTGAATCTTGAAAAGGTGTCATAGAAGACCTTATGTGTATGAATTTTTGAATGAGTACGAATGAGTATGGATATAAATGTGTATTAAATTTTTTACGTACTATTTTTTTCTTCATAAGTGAACTTTTTATATTAATTTTAGAAAAATCACGTCATGAAAAATCAATTTGAAAACATTTCTTCCTTCCCATCATATATTTTCTTAGTGAAGAATCCTAACTTGCCTTTTTAGTTTTTTTCTATCTAAAATGGAGAATCGCATTTCTTAACCATGTTTTTTAGTTAACACTGGGTAGTAGTCGATCCACGAACCTCGACAACCTCTGAGTAACAGAAATGTTTTCGTTCTTTAATCGATTTTGGGAGGGTACATGAAGAGGAATTATGACTCGCTGAGGGGCCCGAGTGAGTGCTCCCTGTTATAGTACGAATGGATTTTCACAACCTTACTTTGGTCATTTTGTGAGTCTGATAGTTTTTATAGACATCACATAATATAGATGTTCTACAGGTATAACGTGATCTTTCTTGAAAAAAGGATTTTTCCCTAACGTTTATGTTGAAGTTGCTTTTTGGGCAAAATTACCCTGCATTTATGAGTGCGACTGAGCTCCTTGTTTTGAGCTCGGCCAATTACTGACTACTCTGAGATGCACTTCTCATCAAGTGGCAATGGTTACTCAGTGACGGAAGTAAGTAACCGTAACTTACATTTCCCACCAATTTTCCTACGCGGCTTTGCGTAGAAGATAGTCGTGAAATTGCATGTCCATTGATCTATCGATGCAAACGTAGAAGCTCCGTGGCCTGCTCTATTGGAACCCAACAAGCAACTGGAGCCTAGTGACACAGAATGCTCGCTGTCCAACATTTTCACGCACAAGATATCAACGTAGATTTTTTTTCTGGAGGGCAATGTTTTCATTGTTTCAAGCTCGACGAATCGTCGTTAGTGATCGCCATCTGACATGCGAGGGCCTTAGGGAAAAAAGCCTTCAATTTGTGTGAAAATTGATAGGCTTCGAGGGGAGACTTTTTATACAAAAAATAATCCACTGAGCAAAACACTTCTCCTTCATTTCTTCCATCTTGAATATCTTGAATATCTTGAAGTTGTTTGGGCCTCTATGCCCTGGTCACACTGGAGTGCCGCCGGTTTGTGCGCATGCTGTCCCTTCGCATATCCGCAAGCTGTTGAATGATACCGTTTCCCTCTGCCGTCTGATGGTAGTGAGGCAAGGGAGGCCGATCGGGGATAGTTTGTAAAAAGTTATCCAGCTTCTTTTTAAGAAGCATTTTGACACGCAACTAAGAAAAATTGATTGAAGAGGGAACCACGCAGTCACTGTCACTGTAACGATAAAAAGTATTTCCCGGATTTGTTGGAAAGATTTAAGGTTACGAAGCACATGAATCTCAAACGCTTTTATCAAACGTAATTAAATACAAATCGCGCAAAGCCCTTTTAGCTCGTACTTTGATATTTGCGTACACGCATCGCTGTGTAAATTTTACTTTCTTGGACACGTTCAAAATTCTGGGAAAGTCCAGTCGGTAACTGGAAAACGTCTGACATCGTCCAATGAGCACTCAACCGAAAGATGGCATTTTTCTCTTCTCTTCCCACCCAACGCCCGTAGTGAGATTATATTTTATCACTTTTCCTTAAGCGCTCGTGTATACAGGAATGACATGAAGTTGATTAGTAAAGAAACCTAAATATGATGGGAGTCTTCAGCAATGCATGCCGCTTGACTTGAAATTTCAAAATAGTGTTGAAAATATTATAATCATGCACTTTCTTTTCTCCCCTTTCATATGCAGGCAAACTACGTTGAGAATTAAAGCAAACTTATTTATCTTCAAAGTGACACCACTCCAAAAAAATGCATAAATTGTCGACTCTGTTTGAATAAATTTTTTCTCGCTTCAAAAAGTTTCACAATACATTTCCACTATAGTTTGTTAACAAGAAACTCAAAGATTCACTCACCTTACATGTATTTTTAGGAAAATCTTAACATAAGTAAAAGTTTTACGTGCGGGAAAGGACAAAACGACTTCAAATTCCTTCTAACTTCACGAAACAACAAATCAAGAAAACGTACAAATGCAAAGAACTGTTCAACGTCACTGCGAGAACGATCTCTAAAGCCTGGAATATCGCGGAATCAAGAATAGACTTTAATTTCTTCGGGAAACAACTGCATGATGAAAACTTAAAAACAAACTCAAGATTTTTGAGCAAGTAGCAAAACCAAAATCGTTGTGTGAGGGCGAGCACTCGAAAAGTATTAAAATAGCTGACTTCAGTACATTTCAACTCCGTCTCATGAGCAACTAAGCAGTCTTCATTGAAGATATTTCGTATTAATTAAATAGTAACACTCTGGTAAAATATATGTATAGAAATTAGTTTTGTGACTCTTAAGCAAACCTTTAACTGCAACCTCATCTTTGCTTAATGAACTTCTACAAGGATATCTCAGATGCGGGTGCTTCATATAAATTGCGAACCAAAATCTCTCTAACTAAATTTATACGGGGAAATAATAAATGACAAAATTGAAGCAACGGGAAAAATAAGGCAGAGCAGTTACAAGTTTGCTTTTGTTAACCCTTTAACTCCGTTGTAACGAACCAAAAACATTCACTTCTGTTTAGCAAAGCTGGTCATGTGAATGATTGATTCTTTTAGCCGTATGGAATAAATTCAAACGATAAAGGCAATGTACTTTTGCTAGCCCAATTATTTGTGCAGCAAGAAAACCCCGAAAACTGAAGCAAGAATTTTCTATCAGAAATATCAATGGGCTTTAACCAAGCTTGAATGACTGACGAGTCATTTTGACAAAGGTGTACTTTAGGTGATGACAGAAGTCATTCATTCGCTCACTTTTCGGAAGGCATGGTTTTCATTTTGAATTCTAACCGAAGGTTTCGATTCCCGTACTCGCCGTCACACACACAGGACCACAGCAGATTCAATGAAAAACAAAGATGGCCGCCAGAACCTATAGTGTGGCTGGCATTAAATACTTTTAACAGAAGAATAGCCGAACCAAAACCAAGGTTCACTTCAACCAACACTCGGGCATGCTCAACTGCCGGCAGGCCGCTGCCCTCAGGGACTGTCCTCAAACACTGATTTTTATTTAGCAACCTATGAAGTTATTTCAGTCTTCAAAATGAAACTGACTTACAAAGTGTAGTTATTGTTTTTGAAGATTAGTTTCTCGTCATGAACGGTGTTTGAAACATTGCTACGTATCATCACTTCGTATATAAATTGTGAAGCAACTCTTAAAATGGGGATTGAATAAGAAATAATGCCTCTTTAATCGAGAATCCGAGGAAACGGAAGTATTCTTTCAACAACCACTACCGGGTTGTAATATCTTTTATAGAATTTTCATGTACTAATAATTAGTTCACCAAATGACCTAATGTCACCTGAGATTATAAAGGATTATATGGAGGATAGGTGATATCACAAGTCCAAAATTATGATACTCACTACGCCTTTATTTCACTTGTGCCTACAATCGTTGAACAGAAATTTAGAACAAATTAGTCACTTAAGGTGCTGTGTTAAGTAAGAGTTGATTCCACGTTACTGAACTTATGTCATTCGTTAAAGCCATTAAATTTATCTGAGTAATAAAAATTAAGAATCTTTGCTATCAAGAGTCAAGACACTCCAGAACGTTATGTAGAGAACCTAAATCACGCACGTCTCTTGTTCCGATCACAACTTCAAACAGGAAGTCTGTCTTGACTTGTAAAATAATTTTAAAGTTCAAAGGAAAGTAACGAAGCACAACGTCGCCTGAGCGCAGCGGCCTCTCAGCAACCACTTACAAAATCATCATCGTCAGAATCGGTAGTATCGTCCTCGGCAGCAACCTAAGTGCAACCAACCACATCATTACCATTACAACCACATCATTACATCATTAGCATTAACCAGCAAAGAACAGCACTGTCGGCAATTTTCAGTACCTGTCGTACACAAAATGAACTCTATATGGACAACTGTCGTTAGTGAAGAGTATCATAAATAATAATTAAATAATTCAAGACTAAGGTGAATATGCACACAGGTGTGTCAAATATGGATGACTGTTTACGCGATCTTTCGTTCATTTAAAAATATTGGTTGATCCTTATAAAAATAATGAATACTTTTTGGTAGATCTCTAGCGACTGACGCAGTTGAACAAATGATAGAGATATCACATATTGAGAACAGATAAGGGACGCTATTTTTACATGATTCGATATAATATCATTGTATGTACAAAATGAAAAAGTTGCACATCAGTTTAGTAACTATGTGATTCCAAACAAACACAGGATAAATAAACTCCTTATCATTATTCAATTATGTACAGTTATCCTCGAAGTACAAAAGGCGTTTGGACATGATAGGGAAATATTTTACTTCACCATTCAATTCTTTGAAGAGAGGTGCACCAAGTTTTCAAGAATAGCACACAAAGACTATAGCACAAATGTTGCGGTCGCCTCCATGCTTACCTTGTTCTTGCCGTTCCAGTGCCGGGTCCGGCCTCTCTTGCCGTCCGTCTTCCAAGCATTCTTCCCATTCGGAAGCTGTGACAAAAACCGGGTTTGCACACGTTAGATAAAATTAGTGGGAAAAGTTCACCCACTATCTAATTTACTTCGTATTTTAAGTTTTCCGCCGCCCTTTCAGTAAATCTATAAACTCATCGATAAAAATACTTTTTGAGAAAAAATTATAAATAATTATAGATGCTTTTGTGAGGACAAATTAGACTTGCTTTCAATGCCAAGCTCGGAGAAAATTTTGCACGTTCATGACTACAATTGCTATCATCAAACTGAATCTGACCATGACACTCTGCTTTTATTTTAGCTTCACGCTGTTAGCCAAAAAACTTAGCAAACTTTTTGTCCCAGTTTCCTGGTGTGTAAGCGATCATCACTGCGATGAAAAACATTACTGCGATGAAGCCAAAAGCTTAATTCTGGAGAATCGGAAAATTCGATGAACCTGACGTGATCCTACCAAAAATAGCACACCGACACCATGCTAGCGAGTAAATTTAATTAAAAAGTCACCCTCGGCACCACTTTTCTACGAACAGAAACGGTCAACGTAAATAATGTCGTGCTCATCATGCTCAGCTAAGAGTGCGTAACATCCATAACGTATGCACCGGGTTGCGCACCCTAATAATCACATCTCAAATTAATTCCTTTATCCGGCAAAAGTTTTCCGAGCGTCAACCCTTCTTTTTCAGTGTTGATGAATCGCAGAGAAGAAATTTACGACATTGGTTTATGCTTGACAATGGGTATTACTTAAAAAAGTAGCCGTCACTCGAATACTGAAACAAAAATATAAGTGTTACGCATGAATGTCGGAAATCTATTGCACCCCTTCCTGCACAGGAGGCGACTGTTGTACTTCAAAGAAGCCGTGCTCCGTGCCTGGCCATCTAATCTGCATGCGAATGCTAGAATAAAGTGGTTGATGAAGCCAGGTACAACATGTTTTACCATAGTGTTGCAACCAAACACGTTTCTATTTATAACATTTTAAAATTATTATTCTTCATGAAGTTTTTACCTTATCGATGTCCTCATTGTTTTCTCTAGCAATTTTGCTGACATATTCGAAGAATTTGAAACAACTGTTTAGCCATCACGGAATGTCGAAACGGAAACTTACATACATACGTCTCTACAACCTCAGGTTGGACCATTTTAGAAGTATAGTTAAATCAACAGAAATGAAAACGTGCAGATTCCATTTCAACATCTGAGGCAAGAAAAAATCCACTTTTTTGTATTTTTTAATTTCAATACATCGAATAATATTATCCTCACATTCTTCAAATATAAACGCACTCTACAAAGCGGAACGGTTGTACGGAGCTCGCTCAGAGTATAGATCCTAACATGAAACGTTCAACCGTAACTATGTATAGCTGAAGAACCCAATTTCATTCAGCCCTGCCGTCATCTTGGTTATAAACAATATATAAATCAATTATTGGCCGCCAATAGTTACGAGTATGACGTTCAAATCCTAACCTTTGACCTACACCAAAATAAGCCAAACGGGAGTGCTGGATCAGCCAATCACACAGACAACTGACTCGCTTTTTCGGAGCTCCCAGCAGCCAATAACAGGGCGAAACCGTTCTCTTCTGAGGAAGCGCGCAAATAATGGTTGTTGGATCCAAAGTTTGGACGGCTGAGCACATAATCATGATTTATGCAGTGCAAACCTGTAGTTTCAAAAGAGCTCCTGAAACTGAACTTAAGCTTGAATGCTTCGTAATAGCCTCTGGCAATGGGTTCCAGTTCATGAAATAACAAAACGGGCTGAAGATGAAAGGAATCATCTCTAAACATAGGCACTGCTGACGTCACTTCAGTCAATGAGGTCCGTGAGGTATATCGCTGTTCTTTAACATTGAGTATGAGTTCAATAAACAAAGCTAGCTTCGATTTCAATTAACAAATCGAGCAAGTTATCCCTTATTTTCTGTCAGAGATTATCGGTCGTTGCGCCAAAGCCTGAGGTGCACACGGTCGTGACAAGTGTACCTTACGCGCGAGTGCATATCGAGCAAAACACGAATGATGGCAATTCTTCAATTTTACCGTCCGGCATGCTCATAAAAGAGCATAATGAGCTCGTCGCAGCGACGCCGTTCACTTCTTTAAAATAAAGCCGTCCAAGTGGAGTCTTTCTGCTCACAGAGGCCCTGAGTCCATTGCCCTGAAGCCAGGCGTGGCGGAAGTATGTGTCTATGACCGCACACGTCAAAACAATTTGGTTCACGGGGGGAAGTAATAATTTTGTGGTATCAGTTCATGAAAATTTGTGAATTTATGTAGCAAGATAAATTGCAGCCTGATTCTTATCCCTGTGAACATTTGTGGTTCACATGCCGTTGATGGTTCTTCCGATGCAGTTGGTCTCAAATTAACTGCAATGCATAAAAAAGAATTCGATCGCATGATGAAGAAGAGTAGAACTGTTGATGATATTTCTTTATTTGAGATGAGAAAAAATACTGAGCTGGAACAAAGAAACAAATGAAATTTCCTTGCTGAATAACAAGTCATACGAAACTAGCACCTAAACTTACACACATGTATTTACCTGAACTAACATTCATCCGATACCGCAAACAAACACATTCGAATGAAGGTGTAAAGAACAAGTGTACTCACTTGCGTTCACTGTTCATTACTCATACTTTTGAAGAAAATTGTACTTCATAACTCTATGTTACTGAATTCCATTGATATCGCTGATGTCTTTCCAAGTATAATAATGTTCTAAAGGAATATGATTGAGACGTTGGCTGCTGTGTTGAGCTAGCAATTTAATGCAAACTGCACGGGAGATACCAGCGGGTCATGCCTCAGCGAACGTGCTCAAGTTGTTAAAAAGCGATTATTATGAAATAGATGTGCTAGAAATATAAGAAACCAATGTTGAACGTCGACAGAGAAGACCAAAGCGGATTGCGAGCACAGGCTGGCCGACGAGCAGCAGAACGTGAAACTGCTCGGCTTATTGGTGAGCAGGATTTCCTGGTGAGCAGGATTGCCTGGTGAGCAGGTCGAGGCAATCTCATCCATGTCGGAGGCGAAATGTTGCATGCAAAACAGCGTGGTGCAGG
>VOMN01023305.1:0-30348 GCA_014899125.1 Orchestia grillus | reverse complement strand
GAATGTGCTGCTTTGTGCGCAGCCTTATGGTCTCCTTTTTGAAGTCTGGTACTAACACAGGCATACAACACAAAAGAATCATACAAAACCACACACAAACATACAACACAAAATAATCATACAAAGCCACATACAAACATACAACACAAAAGAATCATACTAAACCACACACAGCCGTTCAACACGGAATCATGCACAGCAACACATCGTTACACAACACATGATCATGCACTCTATCACGCAAAGCAACGCACAACACAGCATCACACAACACCCCGTCACGCCACACACACATTCAACACAAGAAGACACAACCCCCTCACCACTGGCTCGTTGTAAGCCACAATGGTGACGTAGGAGAGAGCCTCAGTGATGTCCTTGGCCCCGTAGATCTGCCTCCACGCGTGCGGCATCTTGGCGTGGCACAGCGGGGGTGGCAGCAGTCGCAGGCATTGCTTCCAGTTGCTGCCCACACGAGCTTTGGGGCAGCGCTCTATGTACTCCACCAGCTCCTTCATCAGCAGCCTGCCGAGTTGAAGTGCTTAGCGTACACGTACGGTGAAATAACGTTCAAGTCTACCAAAATGGGCATACATTTCTGGGCACTCAGGACGTTTTGCATGTTGCACAGTTTGTACAAATGGGTTTGGTGTGGGAGTGATTGGCGTGAGGCTGCAAATAAGTACTGTGGATATATCTGAATTTTTTGTTTTCACATGCGGCTGCACTATGTATTTGTTCCACTCATGAGGGTATGGAAAATGAAAGCTGTACTACATAATAAAACCACGAGTTTCTATAGTCTTCTATTGTGTAACCATTAATCTATGCACTGGAGAAATGAGGAGAAAACTTAGAGGTATGTAATCGTAATAGCAAGGACTAGTCAGAGAACCCAGTCCGTGTCAGTGATATGGAAAATTACATTATTTCACCCAAAATTGACTGCCATTTTTGACATCATGGACACACTAGTAGAGTGATAATGCAGACGCTACCTAGGCAGCACATCATCTACTCTTCTCCTTCTCCAAATGTCATGGAGGCAGAAATTTACAAGCAAGTTAAAAAAACCATTCCTGCTCTCACATAACCACGCTGCCCCATAGCATGAGCTAACATCACATGAGCAGAAACTATCCTCTCATAACTAGGTGTAACCGTGGCACTACGAATCAGGCTCGATATTTTTCTACTTTCACTATGTCAGGAGTGACACAACCACCAACAATGATGGTACAGAGTGAATCTCTCAAATCGAGTCACTTCCACTATCTAGGCTTGCCAGACCATGGAAAATTCCACAATGTGAACAGTTTGATGGCCACCTTCAGCATCCATCATCTGGTGGACTGATGAATTATCAAAATGATGCCAGATCACAAGTGTTGCAGAATGGCGGAATGCCAGACGTAGGAAGCTCAACCTTTAACGTGGTCTGAGAACAAGTGCTCCTCCAGGAATGTTGATAGGGCGGTAAAAGTATGCTTACTTGCTTTGGTACAGCAGGAACTGAAGGTTTCCTTCCTTATTGCACAATAAAAAACGAGTCCTTGTATAATTTTCAGCACAAGGAAAAATAAGCCCTTGGATGAATGTTTACACAACACTGAACAGAACACTTTGGTAACAGGCTATCTTCCCTACTGCACAACAAAAAATTAATCTCCGAATAAATTTAAAATACAATATCCAACAGAAATGCAGTGTTCATGATTCAGAACAATACATGATACTACTTCAAGCTAGTTGAAGAAAAGATGCATGTTTCTGTATCTATGATTTGTAATTAAGTTGGAAAAAGGCTTAAGCAGTAAAATCTAAAATAACATATCAACTAGAAGATACGATTAAAAATCTTATTGTTTGATCATATATTAAAGATTTTATTGCTTGATCTTATGTTAAAGATCTTATCTCATTTTAAAGCATTAAAGATCTTACCCTTCAAGCGTTTTCTAATTTAATTGCATGCCCAAAATAACACAATAGGTAGACGCAGATTAACAAACTACTCTGCGCATGAAAGGCAGGTTATCCAACACCTGAAGATTTTCAATCATTTCTGAAACTTTCTCTCTTCCGAACAAAACCTTGATAGCTTCCTCTTTGTTCAGCCAAGATTGTGGCCAGCATGCACTCCCTGCACAAACTTTGAGGGAAAGAAGAACTGAAGAACTTGAGTAGATGAGAAAAGTTGAGAGAATGGAAAGGTCAGGGAAAAATGAGAAGATTCCCAAAAAAATAGGACACAAATAGAGTATGCACAAGGACTTGAAGGCATGGAACAACTAAAAAGACTAGGACTTAACTCTTTGCAAACTAAATTATTGAGGTGTTAAGGCTGCATTTAGATTTGTACAAGAACTAGCTCCTGCCTTAAAAAAGGGAATTTTGACATCAATACAAAAAGTAAAAGCTCAAAGGAAAAAGTTCAGCAGCAAAACTTGAGAGACCCGGACGACAACCTGCCAAGCTGCATGGTGGGTTCCGTCATGTACACAACGCCCCTGAAGCCTGTCTGGTTGGTGATGTAGGGCAGGGCAAGGATGCTCAGGTGATTGGACACCAAGATGGCATCCAGCTCGGAGAAGTCCACTAGCTGGCTAGCAGGGGTTTTGAACTCGGGGGGCGAGTCCACGAACACTTTCGAGCTGCACTCCCGTAATTCCTGATCAAATGAAGCAGCCAGTTAGTTCATCAAAGGAAGCAGCCAGTTAGTTCATCAAATGAAGCAGCCAGTAGTTCACCAAATGAAGCTGCCAGTTAGTTCATCAAATGATGTACTAGTGTACACTAGCAGCTCTGACTTAGTTTATATATGCCGAGCATTAGCTACAAGATGTAGAGCACAAGGAGGAAAATATTAAACACATGTAGAAATCTTGCATAAAAACAACTATTTTATTAGTAAGTGCAACAAGTGGCACTGCAAAATGATTTAGTATTATCTAGTAGATTACTATAGAAAAAAATATGTCGATTCAAAATTTTTTTCCCTCCACAGTATCGGAGAAATTCTGAAGGAACTGTTGGGATCCCTCTGACAAACGGCTACGTAGGAAACAAAAACAAAAATGTGGCTTGCAATCACAACATTTCAGTAAAATTGAGTAACAAAGATCAATTTAAAAATCATTAGCATAGGCCAGCTCTGCAGAGACCTTCAATCCTGTTAACACGCAATCCTGCATTTGTGATCTCATGCTGAGTCACCACAGAAAATAATCACTAAGAAAAGAGAGCCACAATGCCTATCACTTACAAGAGTTGTCGCACACTTGTTCCCCACACAGAGCACTAGATAGGTTCCAGTAAACGACTGTTTAACAGTCACCCCCACATAGAGCACTTGTTCTGTTCTAGAAAACAACCACTCCATTTTCTAAAACACACTATTTGTTTCTAATGCTACAAATATTATTTAGGTTATTAGACACTATTCTATGAGAGGGATGACAGTAGAGGTGTTGTTTTTTTGGAACCAATCTAACACTCCATGCTGGAGTCTACTGTATTTCTTAATTTTCTAACTTAAAATGAATGCAACACAGATTCATGTGAGAGCAATGAGAAATGGACTGCTGTATCAGCCAAATTAGAGGTAACACGCACAATTGAACAGCAGCAGGAAGAACTTCCGGGGAAAAAGAAAAACTATAGGTAAAGTACTGAACACATTACTGTAGAAGGTCCTATGCAGGAAAGCTGAACTCACTCCAAAAGGACAAGATGCATAAAGCTTAGCTAGTTACCTTATCAAACAATAGAATGTACAACAGATTCTTATAATCAATGTTGCCACACCTGTGGCTAGCAGGTGAAGAAGCTACAGAGGACCACTAGGAACTCTGAGAGTGTGTAATTTGAGTTTAATTAAATGTTTGTTCACAGTAAGAGTTTCAAAAATTGAGCCCATAAATCACCAGAAATTATCAACAGTTAATTACAGACCTCGGTGTTTCCAGTGAGCAGGCAGCCTTGCTGCTCCTCACTCATTAGGCACACAAATGTGAGCCCCGTGGCTGGGGCTTAATTGTCAAAATTACACCCAGTCTCAGGTCCAAAAGTTGCCAAATTTGGATATTCTACCTGAAAAACTAATACTCGCATCAATGGACCTCAATCCAAAGATTTTTGGATATTTGAGATAACAGAATAAGCCCACCTTGTTTAATCTTAGAATACAACTCCAAATAACAGTTAAAATTCTCTTTTAATCATCCTAGTGCTTCAAATTTTTAAAAATTATATGCAATGTTGCCCATAGGTCCCACATTTTCAGGCCTCTTTCCACCCCATTTAGTCTGTTGATGTGAGCATCAACTGCAGTGGCGAAAACCAACCCCCTCCAAGGGCGTGTCTGCTTCTCGAGGTGTCCAGTAGCTCATGTTGCTGCAGTGCTGGTTGGGCACGAGGTGCAGGGGCAGGAAGTGCTGCGTGGGGGTCTGGTCGAGGCAGCAGTCCAGCATGATGGTCGTGTCTCGGAAGCTGATCACCGAGCATGGCCGATTGGCTTCGCTCGAGAGGCTGTACTGAAAGCAGTTTTAAATTTATACTTTATTATCTGGCTAATTTTTTAGTAAAAAAAAACATAGAAGGTGTAGAAGTGTGACAAATTTTTCAATACAGAGTAATTATGCATGCTGTAGGTATTTCATGTTCAATATCCTATAATTCACAGGATTCAAATATGTATTTTTCCTTGAAGATTTTTATTATGCCAATGTGAGCATTCCTCATAACACTTTTCATCAGTTAACTTGTACAAATAAATTGAGCACATTGGTAGGTGCATCATTATACAATGGAAAATTAGAACTTCCCATATTAGGACTGGAGAGCAGGTATGTATGGTACCTGTCTTGCCATTAATCAATCTATCAAAATAACAAATTAAGAAAAAAAACTATAAATGCTACAAATTTTTATCCTTCTATATTCACAGCAAAAATGTTTTAATACTTCATGTGAATTCATACTCAATTTAGTCATTTATTGGTAAATTTTATGGTTAAAATTTAAAATCATATTCTTTAGGTTGCTACAGTTTACAAAAGCACTTCAAAGCATCAATTATATCCTGATGAAACATCCGTTTTTCAGTAATTCAGTCTATCTTTGCAATTAAAAACTTTATCAACAGACAAAAAATTAGCATTTCAATTTTCACACAAATACCAGGAAAAATTACTCGGTAGAGAATACCTACCTCAGAGCAGAATAGGTAAATGATTCATTAAATGTTTTTGCTATTACTTTACACTAGTAGACAGCTAGATACTACGGCATTTCTTTTTCTTCAGCCCATGTAGTACAGTAATCGTCTAGCTGAACAGGCAACAAAATGCTTACAGAAGAATATGTTGTGTCTTGTTTATCCCACAACAGGTTGAACCAATCTCCCAAATCCAGGATTCCATCATTCAGTGAGATCTGTACTTAATCTGGAATGAATTAAATATAATAGAACTATTTTAGTTTGATAGACAACAATGAGGACACAGCTATGACTAAGCAGTGTGCTCAGGGTTCTTATTTAAGAATCACTTGCAGTCTAGAATTTTATGTGGTCTAACAAGCCTCAGGTTCATAAGTGGTAGTTTTGAGAGGTTCAATCTGCATTGGAGTTCTGATATTGCATTGTGATGAATGTGCCTAAGCTTTTACATCTCCATTGCATTGGCACTCATGGAAGCTGCAGGCCACTATTGGAACATTGAGTTGTTACTTTCATTTGATGCATTTAATATTTTGTAGACAGTGCAAAGTTCTTAACCAACAAGAAGGAAATCATATTTTGTCATCAATACTTTGTAATAACACTAAAAATTATGGTATCACTATTTGATGTAGCAAGAATAAGATCATCCACAACTACTAATCTTAAACACTTCTTAACTTACTACCTATCTGTAGTGTTAACCTGTATAGGTAATTATAAATTGCATACAATATGACTACTAACAAAATTGTGATTAAATTGGTCATTACTTACAAATTTCATTTTTGCAGTTGCCAGTCTTACTTCATAAAGTGGTAGAAGATTAATTATAACTTCATGGACAAACAGCAAGAATGCAAGAAAACAAGTGGAATCTGAAAAATGCAATACAAAAAATTAGCGGAATTAGCAGACACATTTCAATAAACAGAAAATTTAGCCTTAAATGAGCATAATTAAGAAATTCTCTCACTCTTAGTAAATTTTTTGAAGGGTAAAACTGAGAGCACACTTCAAGAAAATTAAAACAATTAGGAGCAGTGTATTTTGATTTATTGTATGCTGGTTCTGCATCCTGTACAATCAACTCTGGCCCATATACACAGTAGCTACATTATCTTCAATTTGTGTGAATGCTCCAACCTCAGGTCGCTTCAATTTTTTTCCAACCGATAGCTATTTTAGTAAATATTCATATCAAACAAGACCTACTGCCAATAAACTCAAATGCCACATAATGTTTCTTATTTACCTTTCCGGCATCAGGGTGCCAAATGACGCTGATATTATGGCAATGCATTAGTAAATGAAAGTTCATTTTTCTTCAAGAACTTGGCACTGCATTTTCAGAACCTCTCTATCATATTGTCTTTAAAATAAAAAGGATGATGCATAATGCCTCCCTCCACACAGAAATTAAAATTAGCAACAGCATGATTTTAAACTACTAAAAGAGGGAATAAAGAGAAAGGTGTTAGTTATATATTTGAGGTGAGAGA
The DNA here is from genome assembly GCA_014899125.1 of Orchestia grillus. Taxonomy (NCBI): domain Eukaryota; kingdom Metazoa; phylum Arthropoda; class Malacostraca; order Amphipoda; family Talitridae; genus Orchestia; species Orchestia grillus. Next base: position 23,625 of record VOMN01023305.1, on the reverse strand, counting down.
TGTTTCTAACTATGTCTACTTCCTTTAATTTACTTATGCAAATTATTTAAACTATTTAAGGTAGTAAATAAACTGAAAACGGCATTTCCATTCAGAATAAATTAACTTGATCAGTGATACTTACAAGCCCATATGAAAGATAAATAATCAGAACACATTTTCTATGAGTCTGAACATATAAAGTAAGCCTAGATATCTCTAAGTATAATGCTGTAATAGATGCTAATTAACTTTCCTTTTAAATTACACAATAAATTTTCATTTCAATGTTCTAATTTAGCTGTAACAGAGCAAAATTTTATATCAGCTAAAGTAACATGAAAAATTGGGTGTTCTTTAGATAAAAAAATGTCTTGCATCATTTTCAATAAATTTATTTAAATAAGTTATTATTATTCATTTTATGGATTCATTTACCTATCAAGAGGGATAGGCCATAGGCAATAGTGTTAGGTTAGTTAAGTTTGTCAATCCTATGCTTTGAGGACTAGCACCACCAGGGGAGCACTGTTAGGTTAGCTTGACTATAAATAGGCCTAGGAAACTTCTATCTTTTGTGCCCACTTTGCTTCTGTCTATTTTCATGCTTTCTTTGCTATTTTTTTTTCATTCTCTTAATTCTTAACTTGCTGTTTGTATGTACAGGATTTCTTGTGTGGGAACACAACTTATGCATGGATTCTCTATTCTTTTAAGTCCATAGAAAATGGTCTCTACTCTTTTGGTGCAAGATAGAGTTTATGAAGTGCTGCTGTCCTGGTTACTATTACTACTGACTTTGCTCCAAGTTTCCTAACCCCATCAAATACAATCTCAAGAGAGCAAAAAGAAGGGATTATCAAATATGGATTTCATAAAATGTAGAATTAATGCACAGGTGTGTTCTAAAACAAGATTCTTTGCACATAGAAACAATAATTTAAGAAATAAGAGGAAGAAAAGATAAAGAATTATCAGTGAAGCACAAGCAAAAATGGAGAGAAAAAAATGAGCACAAAAGATGGAAGTCCTGAATGCCAGGCTATAGCTGTGAGAACATAGCAGTATATTTCTATGTATGCCACTTCCCATAGCATCGAATAGACAAACTTAACTTACCTAACCTTATTAACAATGGACTATCGTATGCCTCTGAAAGAAGCCAATATAAACAAGTTAATACAGCATTTCCCACAAAAACCCAAACCGAGTATTTTTTCCTAATCAGTAATACCATCATAAGAATACCATAAGCATTTAATTTCTAGTAAAATTATCCCTCGAAATTAACCTATAGAAAAGGCTCAAAATCAAACTATAGAACTTCCACTATTGCCTTTGTTTAGAATAATTACGGTAAGTTATTAAATTTGCACACTGTATGGTAAATATTGCTCTTCAAAAGAGATGTTCTATCAGGAAATTCTTCTTTGAATTTTTCTTTCACATGAGCTAAAAATTTACTAACTAAACAGTTGACACAGTGAAACTCACTGATCAGAGCTCTTTCAAGCAGATCTTCTTGCTAATCCTGCCATGTAGTTCTTCTATTTTCATGGTTTACTTTCATTATAGTTCCTATTGTACAGCTAGCTGCAAAATTTTCCTCTGAGTTATGCAGTAAACTGCGGTAATACCCAGTCATGATCAACAATTCAATATTTCATACTCAGTTCCCTACTCCAAGCGAGTCTTTGATATGCATCTGATGCGCCACATATTGTACAATTTTACCTCAAAATTACAGGGTGTTATCCTACTCTCACTTATCTATAGGAAATGATAATTACCCAAAGTTTTTATGCACTATTACCATAGGGGTATCTTGTTTAGTGAAACTTTTTCTGAGATCTACAAGAGGCTCATAAAAAAAGTCTATATTCGTGGTTATGTATTCATGTAATAATTTATTCATTGCTTTTCATTAATATTTTTCTTTTGTCTTGCTCTTTATTTACATCTTCTTTGCTTTCAGCTATGTTGTTAGCACAATAGCCTCAGAAGATAGTGATTTTCCGGTAACCTAAATAAAAAATTTCAAAGTGTACACCTGGGTCGTAGGTGGTCATGAATCCGGAACTTCCGCTAAAACGGATACCAAAAGCCTATACATTAATACGCTTATATCTACCTACTTACCAACCTAACTCAATCACGCTTTTCAATAATTAAATAGGAAAAAAATTCCAAACACATAATTTAACAATAAATTTCAGTTCACATTTGTATCCAGAGTACAACTGTACGCTACACCAGTAATATTTTTTCTTATCCTATGTCTATGTGAGCTTTCGAAATAATTCAAATCTAATAAATTAGAATCAATCAGCTGGATCAACATAAAATGGACCGAGGAAACGTCACTAAAGCAGAAAGTTGAGAAAGACTTGTTGTTGAAGCTGTGTTTCAGTTATTGACGACCACTGGCACCGACCTCCTATCACAATCACTTCACCGTCTTCACTCCTCCATGGCACGCATGGATTCACCCCGCATTGTGTTTCCACGGGTATCGCTTTCAGCACAAGCCTGTCAACAATCTTCCTCATTCTTTATTGTCGCAATTTCTCACATACAGAAATTGTTCCTTTATCAATTTTTGATCCTTTAACAATTTAATTCCGATTCTAGTATTCAGTTTTCTTTTAAAAATGCAGAAATATATCTGAAGTTTATTTTGCCCGTCAGTAAATTTACTTTGCTGTATGCGATTGCTTTCTTCTGCTTAATTCCCATATAATTTGTTGTTTTTGAATGAATTTAACACAGTCCATCATTAAATGTTGGTTTGTTGTTGGCATGTGACATTGGTTTGACATTTTCCTTTCAGTTTGTTCAGAGTTATGCTTGTGCGCAAACTTACAGACACCAATCCACAACCTTAAAATAGTTATTTGTTCTCTTCTGTTAAGTTCCTCGGGTACTGAGTCACCTGACTCTGATTTCATTGTTCCAAGGCCATATCGTTCCATGTTCCATATCGTTCCTTGCGTACCGGGTCATAAAACTCTGGTTTTATCGTTGTTCAGCTCGCATGTAGTTTGCTCCCATATTTTTGCCACTTTTTTGTGTAATGTACGTCTCTATTTCTCATAGAAGGCTGCACCATGAGATATTTCTGTGATTATATTGAAGGCTTCTTCTGTTCGTCTATCTACCATCTCATTTTCTCTCATTCCTACGTGGCTGGGCACCCGTTCTATTATCACATTATTTAGTAGGTTGTATTCAACTCTTCTATGAAATGTTGTGGAAAATAGTGCGCTCCAGGTCTTTTATTGATAGTCTGTTTACAACTTAGAGATTCTGTGCATATAAGGTAATTGACATCATCTTGCTTAATGACTTCTAATGCCTTCTAAATTGTACAAGTCTCTGCTGCAAAAATGGACAAACCATCCGGAAGTCTGGTGCTTCACTGACATTCTTCTCCCGCCTCAACCCTGCCGTTGTTATGTAGGGATGCATCCTCAAATATTCTCCTTCTGTTTGGGTATTTTCTCTGAATAATTTTTGAGAATATATTTGCCGTTCTTCTCTAGGTGGTTTCTTTAAAGTTCAATTTTTCAGAAAGTAATTTATGTTACCCACTGGTTCTATTGATTTGTTTATTTTCCCAACAGATGCAATTTTCTTCCCATTTAAATTCATTTTCTTTATTTCATTTTGCATCCCTTCATAGTAGGCTAAGGGATGGGGCCTGAAATGATCAAATTTGGAAGGGTAAAATGCATCGTATGCCTCTCTGATGTGGTGGTTTGCTGTGGCTATCACGCTACTCATGTATGTACTTTATTGCAAGCAGTTTTTACCTGCGTCTCAAGGGCGTTATGGTGGCTTTTGCATCCAGAAAGTTTACCAGACAGCGTCATAAAATCCCAGGGCTTGACGTTTTACAGCAAATTGTATTTTAACTATTTGAAGCAGCCGAGATGTTGATGCTGTCCCGTATATAGTTCGATGTATAAGAAACATTCATAAGCAATTTTGTATTTTACTGGGGCCTGTTAAAGCTTTACTTGAATCTGAAAACTACTTTTCAATCTCCATCCCGATACGAAGGACACCAGCCTTAGACTTTCATGCCCGTTTTGGCTACTGTTATCAGCGCACAATCAATGTTATTAGTCTGTCAATCCTCTGTCAACAGTCATGTTCAAAAACTTATGTTGCTAGTGACGTTAATTTTTTCGTTCCCTAGTTTCATTAAAAAGGTTGATGTTTCGCTCCGATACTTTGACTAAGAAAAATAAAAGTATAAACACAACTTTTAATAAAATTATTTTTACAGTTAAATGATTTAAATTAACAAAAACGAATGTTTTAATCAGCATCCGAGGTCATATTCAGCACTAGATAATGAACGAAAAGAAAGTTAGCCAAATACTACATTAAAATATGATGAGAAAAGACCATATTAAAAATTAACGTTCTGTAAAGGGTACGCTGACTACATATCATTTAAATAGGGTTTTAATTAGGAACTGAAAAGATTATAAAATTCTGACTCTACCAAAAACTTTAAAATCGTATAAACGAAGAGGCATACTACATTTCTCCGCGTGTGTGTGCGAGGCAGAGTGAGAAGAGGGAAGGATTTTCAGTTCGGTGGCTCCGTCCAACATACTCAGCAACACGAAAACTCAGGCTACGGGATGTAGAGCCCACGTATTCCGATGTTCACATTGTACGAATTATGTTTATGAACAACGGAGATGAGCATTTCTTTAGAATTGCAATCTGGCAACGCATTCCCTAGACTAATTTTAGATTCACATTGCATACAAAATTTAGATAGAATGTGTAACTCTGACTGTAAATAAGTTACAGTAAATAAGAGGGCATCTTAAGAAATTAACATCATTTGTCCCGCTATTTTTAGAGGGGCTTGTCTACCAATAATGATAATGATAGTAATGCTAATATTTTTTCCAATTTTACAACAGAAGCCATAATAAAACAGAATGAGTTTACATTGGTGGACCACAAAATCCAAAAGCTAACATCCTAGTTATTTTTCTCTTTTTCTTTCTTTCTAGTTTCAAAAAAATTATTATATTTAAGGGATATTGCAATTTTCAATCCCTTTAATCGCTTCAGTAGCTTATATTTATGAACTTATGTACTTGCATCATTGTTCAAAGGAAGAAGACTGCCCACTTCCATGGGAAGATCTCATGCATAAGTTAGTAGATTCCAGTCAGATTTCCATTCATGCTTCCGCGGGAGAGGCTAGACAAGCCAAGCTCTCTCAGCCCTTTGGGGCAGACGAGCTCTTTTCTTTGCCGCTCTTTGAAACGGTCTTTGTTGCGACTTTGAGATAAATTGGATTTCTTTGTGCTGAGTTTTCTCCTCAAGAGTTGTATCCTTGCCAAACGTTCGTGTTTGAATATCGTTGGCATGATCAAGGTAGGGGCGTGCCAGGGTCTTTCAAGGGGGAAGAAAAACTGCATTTATCCAAATTATCGAATGTACTTTCTATCGCACCAACTTATTGGTGTAATTTATTGAAAATTCTTGCACAACAATCACGAATTTTAGAGAAAAGGCGATATGAACACATAGGTCTCTCTCACCAATTGGCCATCTTTCATTTGTAATTTTCGAATTTTTGTGAGGTGTGCACAAAAAATCACATGATGACCTTGGATAATTACATTTATTTTTTGGTGCTTAGCACCAATTCACGCCGACGATTGTCGAAGAATCAAATTTAGAAGTCTCGTGGCGACTTCTATATTCAATATTAAGTTTGAGGTCTGATTATTTCAAAATCCGATTTGTACCTTGCATTGAAGGTGACTGATTTCTGGATAAACTACTTTTTCCTTTTGAAATTTGTTCTCTTTAAACAAACCACACACATCTGTTGCCTCAAGGATTGAGTACCTGAATTTTCGTCCGTACATCCAAAATGCGTTCTTTTAAGTTCACCGCGTTAGGACTAAAGTGATAGACGTTAGACCAGTCTTTCCATGCATTTATGACAACCTGAAAATGATCGCAGTCTGTCTCATTGTTAACTGTTACAAAAATCTCGGTGTTGTCAGTGAACATTCCAACGTCACATTGCACAAAATGTGGCATGCCATTGACATCTCCGCACAAAAGAAGAGCCCGAGGAGACTGCTCTGTGGAATGCCACACTGGAGACACCCTTCCAGGTTTCCCTATTGATGACCACCTTCCATGTCTTGCAAATCCATTAATTTAGCCGAAAATATTATCCTTAAAGCCACATCGCTCCAGCTTCTGCAATAGTCGCTCATGACTAACACTGTCGAAGGTTTTAACAAAATTCAAGCAAATGATGTTCATTCCATTAGGAATACCTGATAAATGTACCACTTCTTTCATGCAACTCAAGAGCTGTGTGATGAAGAACGACAATTGACAAAGCTGCGGTGGCACTCGAACAGGTATGGCTGCATGTGCTCTAAGATTGGCATTAAATGAACTCTCTAGCATCTTGCACGCGAATAGACGTGGGCTCTGTGGCGCAGTGGTATCGCATTTTGGACTCAGTACCTGGGAGTGAGGGTTCGACTCCCGTTAATGGGAAAGTGATTTTTACGGAACCACGGAGTGCTTCTCTAGGAAAGGGAGGGTTAAGCTAATGTGCCAATAATTATAAGGTATTGAAAATACAATGACGTACTGTATGTTGACTGTGTGGGAATCCATCAAGTTTCCTTCTTCCTTCAATTAGGTTTCTAATATCAACAGACGCCAAACTCAACACTCGGTTGTTCAATGTCAACGACTGTTGCTCTTCTTGAAAGTGGAGCTAAATCGGCCATCCTTCCAGTTGTTGAGGAGCTTCTTTTTTTGAATAGACTCACTGACCAGTCCAGCCAACGTTTTTTTTTTATTATAATACTTGTTTCTTGTGACCACGTGGGTGGAGGGTACTAGGGGAGTGTGCCTTGCTGGCATCCAAACTACGAAGGCTGTTCACATTTGTACTTTTCCGCTAACAATTGAAAAAAAACGTTTTAATTCCTACTCAGTCTACCCACCGCACTTCGCTGGGTCTTCAATGCGACGTAATGCTAGAGCTGCCTCTCCCAACGGGAGAACTCTATGGTTCCGTAAAAATCCTTTTGCCCAAACCGGGGATCGAACCCTAACGTCCCTGTTGAGAGCGTGACACGGTACCAGTGTGCCATGGAGGTCTACAATATTGATGGAATAATTAAATTAAAATATACTCGATGTATTCTCCATCAAACATAGCGTCAGGCTCATGTATTTCTGAGAGATTTTTCTGAGTAAGAACACTACAAAAATGATTCTGAGTTTTTAATCTTAGTTCATGCCAATTTTTCTACACAATTATGTACTTTCCTGCCCCTTTTCGTAACTCATATTCAGCATTCACTCATAAAGTTCTCTGCATCAGGTTGAAGCTTTAACCAAATGAGGTTTTCGAGAATATTTGTTTTCACGTCAATTATACGAATAATATCGGCATCCATCAGGCCAACCCAGTTCAACTTCTGTTCATTAGAGAATCGACCGATCACGCCTCGGAAAAACATCGAAATGACATTCTCTTTTAGCTATTCCGAGTGTATCTCTGTGAGTTGTTTTGCCGGGTCTACTTTCTTGACGATGCGCGGGGGCAGGTCGTCTAGTTAGGAACTTGGAGAAGCTGCCCGGGACTCGCGTCTCACTCGAGTTTGTTTTGAAGTTCTACGCCGCGGGATTTTGCATTGGAAGCTTCGCGTAGCAGCGGTCGTCGTTAGGTTAGTGCAAGTTGAGGTCGCACACCACCAGCAACTACTCAAAAAATCGCTAATCAACGAGGTAAAATGGGTAACATTAAAATAGGTTCATATATTAGTTGATTTCCTTAAGCATTCGAATGTCTACCGGATGCTTAGTTTTACCTTGCACTTCAGGAACGTTCTAGAAAGTGTCCTTGTTATGGGAGAACTTACCACCCTTCAGGAAACTTTATTTATCCGATCCTATTACTTATCGGATCCTTTTTTCAAAGTATTAACTCGCATTCTTGAGCCTTGATACCTTAACTAAGTAAATTTTAGGCTATCAGAGAGACGATGTTCAGGTATAAAATCCCTTGAGACTATCTCGATGCACCTGAAATTCCATCCTCACACTGACTGTCCATTGATTCATGACTTGAAATAACAGAATATTTTAGCTCGTGGTGTTGTCTCGTGCGAATTAGAGACATGCGTTAGCCGGATGTATCTCTCATCCTCAAGAGTTAGCGTCCGTGTTAGGCCAGGTCGACAACGGAGCCAGAAGAGCAAGGGTCTCGCGGCGGAAGGACTTGTTTGCCTCTCTGCCGAATTCGTAAAATAAATTTGTACTTAATCTTTCCGTCGGCTGCCTTAGGGAATTTATTAACTCGTCAATTTTTCCGATCAACACCACAGTCTATCATTACTTGTTGTAACCATTTTCATCAAAAATGAAGCAAACTCGCACCTCTCGCAAACCCTGTTTAAGATAGACGCAAAGTCCTGTCATGCTCCCTGATTCTGAAGCTGAGATTTTACAATAAATCATTCTTGAGAAGTAATCCTCTTCCTGACGGAGCTGTAAATTTAACCCAATCCTCGGGTTAAAAGACCTTCAAATTTCAACACCCGTGACGCAGAACGGAAACTTACGAATATTACATTCTATTTTATTTTATTAGCTACGGGTCAAAGTACCACTCTGATTACCTCCAAATAAACTTATAACTTTACTTTCTTTACTCATGAGAGCACATTCTTTTCTATGGTCTTCAAAGTGTTCTTGCCGTTGTTCACATATTGATTCATACAGCTAGATTCCTCGCACCTGTTGGGTCCATGCCCCTTGTCTCACTTCATGAATTTGCAACGTTTTCGCAGATAGTTTTGAAAAAAAGGTAAACGTGCTGTACCTTAAGCTCTGTGTACCTCGGACCTGAGGTGGATTTTATTTTTCTCTCCAGGTTTCCCAGGAAACTTTCATTTTAAGTTCCGAGATGGTGGCAGTTCTGAGACCAACGATAGTGGTAGATCTCAGGAAAACTGGAAAAAATTCCTTTCACCAGCCTACAAAGAAGGCTACACTCAATACTAGGTCCGAGGTACATTGGGTCTAAGGTACAACAGGTTTGCACACATGACTTAAGGGCTACCCCGCACAATTTAATATTACTGCTTTTGTCGTATGTTCATCCGGCATTTGTCGAAATCTTTAAAAATGTTCTGCACAACTGCAATGTAGTCGCGATATTTTCACTCGTTACATTCTTGTTTTACATCTGGACAGAAGTTTTTTTCAAGTTCGATGCGGGTTGACCTGAACAACCTCGCAACTTTGAAAAGTTGCACGCGCGTGCTTTCGCTCACCGTAAATTGACATTAACAAATGGAACAGGGACGCTGAAGGTGCGAAATACAAAAGGAAATTTGTATTTCGTTGTGTGAAATACACAAATTAGGAAGTTCTTTTACGGCAGCACACGTTCCAGTTATGCGTTGACGGTGCCTATGTTCTCCAATGCCCAAATTCTTCACATTTTCACTAGTACGAGAACATCGTTTAAGAAAAAGTTTAACACTGAATGTTTCCTCAGCTTGTTTTCAGTCATGTGACGACATGTTCTTCTGCTTGACAGACACTCAATTTCCCTTTTCTTGGAACACGCTTTGTACCTCATCGTGCCATGAACGAAGAGTTGAGCTTCCTATCTAATTCTTCCACACGCTGAATGGAACACGGTGGGGTTATGAGACGAATTTCCTTGCATGCCTTTTTCAAATAAACTTCCGTTCTTGTTTTCAATGCTTGAAGTACGCCCTTTCAATACTAGAAGCATGCCCCTTTTCATTACTTGGGGCATGCCCCCTTTCAATACTAGAGCATGCCCCTTTTCAATACTTGGAGCATGCCCCCTTTCAATGCTTGAAGCATGTTCTTTCAATAGTTGAAGCATCCCCCTTTCAATACTTGGAGCATGCTCTTAGAATGTATGATTCCTTTTTTCCATATTTTTCAGCACTTGAACATGCCCCTGTCAAATAGACTTACAACCTTGTCCTAAATGTTTGAAGCAGCACCGGTACTCGAACTTGAAAGGTAATTAAAACACCCACAGACATCAGATATAATTTCTATTAAACTCATCTGGAACGCTAGATGAAACAAACATTATACACCAGATTTGTTCAAAACGAAAGCCCTGAAGCATCGAGCGAAATCGGTCATGCCCTAACACAGAGACGGGGTTTCTCAAAAATCGAAGAAAACTTTCGTTAATATGACAGGGATCTTTTTTTACGTCCACATATCAATGGAATGATTTGATTTCGTTTGTTTCCATTGATATGGGACCACGAAAGAAAGAAAGATGGAATACATGAATAACTAGGAGGTACCTGTGGTCTACGCTGGGATTGTCTCTCTATTTCTTTAAATGTGGACTTTTAGAAGTGGTTTTAAGATTAAACGATCAGTGGGAATCACTGTCAGTTTTCCGTTTCTGTGAAACAGGCAGAACGAGAACACGTTTCACGACTTGAATATTCAGAAAAAAAGTGGCCCCCACAGCGCCGTACGCACCCGAGCGACGAGCAGACTGGTACAACGGAATGGCGACTTGCATCGTTGTGAACCGGATCACAAGTTTTACAACGTATGGGCGAAATAATTCGCATGAGAGATGCAATGCTTTTGTGATGAACAGATATTTCAGATACTTGATGCTTCAAGATACTTCCACGCAGGTGATGCTTCCACAACTCGTAGGAGGCGAGACCCACACGAGGGCGAGCGTGGACAACGTGCCTGGATAGCCGCTAACGAACAGCACGAAAATTTGGACACATGTTGAAGAAACTTTGTTTGCTCCTCGTCCATGCTGGCGTGCTTCAAACAAAGGTGATTTCGCCTCAAGAAATTATATCTTGTATACGTCATGTTTGGTTAACATGATCTTCTGTTGGTTGGCAGAATTTGAGTCCTTTTGGTTAGGTGTGTAACACGGGGCGATGGAGACACTCCTTTTCGGGCTACTCAAACGTGAATGTTATGATGTTTGAAGGCTTGGTTGTTTGCTATTTATTATAATTATTAATATTATTTCTTTATTAGTATTATTATTATTTTTATTATAGGGCAACAGGCCATCTCTCGACACAGAGACAGGAAATATGTTAAGTACTTTAATGAGACCTCTAAGCCATTCCAGTTAGAGGCGCAACATTTTGCTCCCCAGATCCAGATGTTACCGCTCCTTCGGACTAGATTTCATACTAGACTTCGTACAAGACTTCGTACAAGACTTCGTACAAGACTTCGTACAAGACTTCGTACAAGACTTCGTACAAGACTTCGTACAAGACTTCGTACAAGACTTCGTACAAGACTTCGTACAAGACTTCGTACAAGACTTCGTACAAGACTTCGTACAAGACTTCGTACAAGACTTCGTACAAGACTTCGTACAAGACTTCGTACAAGACTTCGTACAAGACTTCGTACAAGACTTCGTACAAGACTTCGTACAAGACTTCGTACAAGACTTCGTACAAGACTTCGTACAAGACTTCGTACAAGACTTCGTACAAGACTTCGTACAAGACTTCGTACAAGACTTCGTACAAGACTTCGTACAAGACTTCGTACAAGACTTCGTACAAGACTTCGTACAAGACTTCGTACAAGACTTCGTACAAGACTTCGTACAAGACTTCGTACAAGACTTCGTACCAGAGTTCGAACTAGAGTTCGAACTAGATTTCGTACTAGACTTCGTACTAGACTTCTTACAAGACTTCGTACAAGACTTCGTACAAGACTTCGTACTAGAAGACGTTCAGAATAACATTTTCCAGCGCAAAGAGCTTGAGATCCTTACCGTTTGAACTAGTCTCGCTGCTGCCAGCAGTTGGTGCTGTCACGGAGACTTCCAGGCACACAAACTGCGCGCCTCCTGGAGTGCCTTGGAGGCCGCCAGGGAGCTTCGCGCCCACGAGGTCTCTTCAAGGGGACGGGATTTTGCAACGTTCAAGAAAAAAAGGAAAATGCAACGAATGAAGACGAAATGTCGTTGTGACGGTGCTCGTAAAATATCTTTAAAAAAAACGATGATGAATTATTGGTGAAATTTGTAAAATTTGTTGGCCAATTACGAACATGAGTGAATTTCTGATGAGAATTACGATGTCGGCGGAAGTGTATTGAAGTTCATTCGAATCGGAGGGAAAATAAAATAAGTTTAAATCTACGATGAATTCGAACGTTCAAAGCTACGAATAAATAAATAAATGAATAAACAAATGAATAAATAAGTAAATAAATAAATAAATAAATAAAAGCCTCGCGATGTACTTCAAAGAGACAATCATGTTCGGGAAGTTACACCTGCTCGTTCTCGGGGTTCGAGTTGATATTAATTTCTTCCTAAAAGTTACACTACGTTGAACTAGTGAAAGTTTAGCCTAAACATTATTATCTATGAACTATTGAAAGTATTCCTAAGTATTATATTCAATATGATTTAATAAAATGTACTAATGATCAGTACATTAGTACTGAATGTACTAATAGCTAATAAAATGTACTTATTTAAGAGAACAACAACAACAACAACACTGTCAGCGATTAGAAGGTTTATTTTTTTATTTTTTACCTTCAGAGAAAAACGTGAGAGAGACAGAGAGAATGAGAGAGAGAAAGAATGAGAGAGAGAAAGAATGAGAGAGAGAGAGAATGAAAGAGAGAGAGAGAATGAAAGAGAGAGAATGAGAGAGAGAGAGAATGAGAGAGAGAGAGAGAATACGAGAGAAAGAGAGAGAGAGAACAGCTCTAAGTCCCACGATGTGACGTCAAGTATCGGTCAAATCGGCCCGAGCACAGCAGGCTCGGGCCGAAACTTATTAAAGAAACATTTCTTTGCTTTTTTGGAGGTGAATCGAACTGCAGTTCTAGGTATCAGGTATCCGGTCTAATTGTGAAACGACGATCAGCACGAGAACTGTAAATGCACTTTTTCTAGAGCAATTTTCTAATTTTCAGTAACCTGGTCGGTCGTACAGGGCACTGTAGCCCCCAGACCCAGAAATGTGCCGGCAGATCCGACCTATTGTGGTGGCTGCAATCACAATATTGGCTTTGCCGTCTCGTGGTGACCCACTAACAGAGTTAAATGCAGTGAAGCATGTTCTGCTTTTTATTTCACAAAACTCACACTTCATAGAGAAGACATAAAAGATAAAATATCGTTCAGAAATCAAAGAGTGCACAAGAAAGCTCTTAATTAAAGATTCATTTGCAAGTGCGCACAACCGGCTCAAGGTGTCACTTTAAACACGTGGAATTTTTACATCAAGTTGTCTCCATTATACAACTTTATCGTCGTGTGCACGGCGGTAAAGTTGCACAATATAATCATTATTAATAATAAGATTGCACATACAGATTCAGAAAAGGTCACGCAGCGGAAATCTCTTTATGAGGTTCATAAAAAATAGAATACTCTGATTATCTTCGAACTAAATGTAATCCACATTATCTCTGATAATCTACTCAGTACGCGTGTAGACTGACCCCCCTCAATTATGAATAAGGGATATCAGTTAATTCGATAAAATCTCACTGCAGTGTCGATGCAAGAAAAGAGTGGGCTGTTGGTGAAGCTTGCATGTCTAATGTTACTTAAGATAAACCTGAGAAGTTCTTAAAATAAAGCTTGTTTGAACCTGTACAGTTACTAACTACTCAATCTGTTCCTATCCTTTCATTGCTCTCCACTCACACCATAAAGGGTTGTACATGTTGTACATGTTGTACATGTTGTACATGTTGTATATGTTGGCCGGTGACATGAACAGGATGCAGCCTCCACATCCTCAGAGCGTCGCAAAAGATTTTTTTTCCTGCAATGAACTATTTTCAACTGAAATGTTGCGTTTTTTACTACTATTGTTGAAAAATGACTAACAATCGTCATAACTGAGTGCATAGTTTCTTTAGACGTCTTTGTGAGAAGTTCTCTAGGTTTCTGGGTGGAGGATGTTCAGAGTTAAGCCCTAGCTGCGTGAAAGGCGTTCAAAGCCCGATTTAAACTTTAAGAAGTAGATTGCGCAGTCCTGGTGATCTACTTAACCATCGATATTCTAAATTAATTCCTCTCGACAAGCTACCTTATTGGTTTGGCTTTACGCTTCACATTCGTTGCCAGATGTTGAAGGATGAATGTTAGCAGTAATGTAAAAGTCGAATCTACGGGTGACTTTTAACAGTAGCGTCAGGACGTGTAATGTTAACAGTGGCGCCAGGAGGTGTAATGTTAACAGTGGCGCCAGGACGTGTAATGTTAACAGTGGCACCAGGACGTGTAATGTTAACAGTGGCGCCAGGGCAAGGTACGCAATTTGCAGTGTTCATTTCACGAATACATTGTCTTCAACATTCCAAATTCCCGTCAAAATCCTGAGGCAAAATTGAATCCAGCTGTGAAAAGGAAACCAGATTGGTGAAGTTAATGCCGGTTGCTTCGAGGCTCTGGCATACAACAGTGCATTGATTCTACGCAGACCTGCCTAGGCTTAGGCCTACTCACGGTCGGCGATCGGTGCAGTGGCTGCTGGCCCTGATATTACGATGGAAATGACAACTGTTGATAGATAGTGAAATCAGATTTAATATCGCGTGACTGGAGATTGAAACTATTTGCCATAAGTGGATTAATTGATAAGCAAATTAAATTATTTCGTTTCAACCAATTAGTACATTAGGAGGTCATTACTGAATTGAACAGCTGGTCAGGTTCAGTAGCTAATTAGTCAATTAGTTGATCAATTGTATGGTAGTTATTTCATGAATTTCATTGATAAGTCAAGTAGTTGATAATCAATAAATTTGTGAACTATTAGCTTTCAGCAACTAATCAGTCAATCAGTTGATTATTGCTAAGTTAGCTACCTAACAACCTATAAGTTGATCAGTTAGTCATCACAAACAAAGTGATTGGAAACAATAAACAGAAATGGGGTGAAAGCTATTTGGAATTATTTTTTCTAATAATACGCAAACATAGAGTTTGTTTTCATGACGTGTTAATCATGATCACGTGTTAACCGTAATCACGTACCAACCATGATCACGTGTTGGTCACTATCACATGTTAATCATGATCATGTACCAACCATAATCATGTCTTGATCACTATTACGTGTTGAAAATCATCCTCAAGTTAAGGTTAACTGAAACGGACGTCAGCTTCAACATCACTCAGTCTCCAAATAAGTTGACTTTTGAAATCTCACAAAAATTCGAAGTTTCATTTTGAAAAAGGAGTTGAAGCTTAAGCCAAACTCAACCATCTCGAATGTTTGAGGCATTTTGCTTCGTGGGACTTTTTTATTTCCCTCAAAAATTAGCTTCCATTAAAGTTAGCAAAACCCCGTTGAAGAAGATTCCCAAAAACTTAGTTAGTTTGGTAAGGCTTTGTTCTTGCAAACTTAGACTGCGGCACAGACGGTAAGACTGGAAAAATTATTTGGATTTTACTCATTGACGGAAAAATTTACGTGAGTCGAGGTTGAAGAATGTTCTTGCTTCAGTAATGTATTGTAAAACTAAAAATCCAGGGTAAATTTTCTTGCATGACTGGTGCACGTTTTGGTAGGTTAAAGTATTCGATACTCTGAGTATTTCTGTCTTTTGCGAAAGAGATCTTTTGCAGCAGCGAAAGGTGTGTAGGAAAAGCGGAGTCTGTTGTGGCTGCTGCGACCGCTCATTTGATGTTGATTCGAACGAGTGTTCCGGCTTATGAGGCCTCGCTGTGCAAGTAATCCGTGCCATTCATGCATTCATTCCTTTATCACTAGTCGTACTTCGCTTGCATTCGATATCTTCGTCGCATTTAAACGAACGGAAATTCAATGGGTTTTGAAGTTAGCGAAAATAGAGTGTCATTTACAGTAGGTGAATTGTGTATCACATAAATACTTTTCGCAGTGGGATGTTGGGTGAAAAAAAGGGTGAATGTACATCAGAAGAGGGGGTAGACCACGATCCAGCCTCTGATGATCTACTCTGATCTACCGTGATCTACCCCACCAAGAGAGCGAGAAACCGCCTATCGATACAGACGGCTTCTGACCTCTCCATTAACTCTTCCAAGGCCGACCTCACCACACCTCAAACCAAAACGCAACTCAAAATGGTTTCTCGGGGTAATTTTTGAACACTTTACCCCATATTAAAAAAAGTTTGCAGTACATCGAGCTTTGAACTAGAAATACATTCTCACTGAACTTGATTCGTAAACGTAGCTTCATGCGAGCCACCCGTTGAATCTTCTTACACGGAGGTAATATATGTATGTTTATATATATATGTATTTCTGAGATTGACATTCATTATAGGTATGAGAGATGATGACAAGTAACTTGAACACGTAGTAAAGTAAAGCGGTCTACCATTTATAGAAGATAGTCATACCATAAATATACATAGTACATACCATGTGACTTCGGACAGTCACCACGACTAGCGCTGCCCTAGCAAAGCATCGCCGCGATATTAGAATTTTCTCCTCATTTTTCATTTTACTTTAAAAACGTAAGCACAGTCGTTTTCTCCCTTAAATTTAAACTCAATTTTCCCTAAATTAGGATTCAAGAGAGGGTCTTCTTAAAAAATTTCAGGGTTGATTTTTAGTCGTTAGCTAGAGGTCTGACAAGCAGGGCTAAGTCTCATTTCACAGACATTTATGGCATCACCAGTCTGACTTGCAGAGCATCGTTTTATTTTGCAGACATTTCTGGCATCACCAGTCTGACTTGCAGAGCATCGTCTTATTTTGCAGACATTTATGGCAACTCTATTCTGATTTGCAGAGCATCGTTTTAATTTGCAGACATTTATGGCAACCCCACTCTGGCTTGCAGAGCATCGTCTTCTTTTGCAGACATTTATGGCATCACTAGTCTGACTTGTAGAGCATCGCCTTATTTTGCAGACATTTATGCCACAGCTGATCTGACATGCGGTGCTTAGTCTCAGTTTACAGACATTTATAGCAATCCCAGTGAAACACGCAGAGCTTCGTTTCATTTTACAGACATTTATGGCATCACCAGTTTGATATGTAGTTTTGCTTTATTTTACAGACCTGTATGGCATAAGCCAAGTCTGTAAACATCTTACTGAGCATTAAGGCTGAATTTTGGTCGCACTCAGAGGCAAAGCGTTTAAATAATCCACGTTGTCTGGGTCTTTCTTACAAGACGCAGTTCAATATCGTATTATTTTTGTCACTATTTGAAAATTTCTGTCACTATTCGAAGATTTCCGTCACTATTCGTAGATTTCCATCACTAATCGTAGATTTCCGTCACTATTCGTAGATTTCCATCACAATCATAGATTTCCGTCACTATTCATAGATTTCGGTCGCTATTCGTAGAATATGACATAATGGACGGCAACCAGCGTGGATTCAGCATCATAGTTAGACCCGCTGGCTACGTTGAGACTTCAGTTTTGCCTGTTTTTCCCCCTGCATTTGGTAAATTTTCCCACCTTTTGCATCTCTGTCATAACAGAGCGGAGATGACGGGGCTGCGTATTTTGCCACGTACAGAGCTCATGACACGGTGGGATTGTCACCCGAATTTGCTTCTCTACTTATGTTGACGAAAATTACGTTGCGTCGGAATTTAATTTCCTATTGAGGATGATAAACATTACTGGGAGAAAAGACCGTATTTCATATCTATAGAGACGGGACTAAGAAACACTATTCGACGTCAGAATGCAGGGAAATCTTTCAATTTAAGATGACCATAGAGCGCTCGTTAGCCAAAAATTAGCGGATGCGGAGTTATATTAATGATCGTATCAAGACCACATGAACGACTGAAATTATATTATGGGATTCATTACCGTGATTTTCAGTGATAGCAGACTGCAAATAACATTGTTATTATAAGTGCCCGTTGTACTCCTCGTATGATATACAAACATATACCCTCGCTCTACCCTGAAGTATCTTTTTTCTGTCCCTACACTAAGCAGGAGCGAATACCGCGAGAAAATTATTTTCTGTCAAAGCCCAGATTATCTGAAAACGTATCACGGCTCTACCAGGGGAGAAAAAAGTAAAATTTACTATATAAAACGAATGCGACTATCACGTAAGTCTACGGTGTTTACCCACCCTCAATCGTACCCTAGGTAAACTCTACGGTAGCTACCAGCCCCCAATCGTACCCTAGGTAAACTCTACGGTAGCCACCAGCCCCCAATCGTATCCTAGGTAAACTCTACGGTAGCCACTAGCCCCAAATCGTATCCTAGGTAAACTCTACGGTAGCCACCAGCCCCAATCGTATCCTAGGTAAACTCTACGGTAGCCTCTGGCATCCAGTAGCTCTCTGGTGGTAATAGATATTGCTTTTTGCGAAAAAAATTAGAATTCTTTCGTTATAGAGCGACGAAGTTTTGTTAAACTCGAGATTGATTATAGTAGCCATGAATTCAGGCTGGGAATATTGCCATCTAAACATTTTCCGGGAATAACTTCTGATTTTCTGTATACATGGTGTTTTCAGTTATGAGATCCACCATCGGGAGCAAGGAACCATTGCAGATAAATATATTGTAACTACCATTCTAATTATAGAATGATCTTCGTAATCTATCTCATTCATTGTGCTGATGATAGCATTCACTGCACTGACGACAGAGTTCATTGCCACGATGATAACATTCGCTGTTGCTATGGTAGCAATCAAATACCTCATATCAATATAACAAAAGTATCAAGTGACATAAAACAGTATCAATTAGAACGTTTTTAAATTCAATGCTTAAAACAGACCCTGGGCACCGACGGTAAATTTACTTCTGAAGATTTTATTTTATTTCTGAAGATTTTGTTTTACTGTGTGCAGTATATGTATCGTGTGGTGTATGTATTGTGTGGTGTACGTATTGTGCAGTTTATGTATTGTGTGCAGCGTACTTACGCTTCCATGTCCCACAAGCTAGGCACAGCTTCCCGCAAGAAATATACAGAAGGAGAAGAATACCAGTCCCTCGCCTCCGCGCCTGAGGTCGGATCATTATAACGCCTGCGTTGGACCCACACCCCGGCACCCAGGGAGTTTTAGCAATAGAAATTTCGAGTAAAAGCTTGTATTACCAATAGAAACCCTGCACAATTTCGGCTACGGTTTCCGCCAACACAAACGAACATAGAGCTTTTCGCGCGGGCGTGCTGCATACGACCTCGCGGACCAAACTTTATTTCATTGATGGTGAGAAATATATATACGTGTATGCATATATATATATATATTCATATATATGTTTTGACCAACCAGGCAGTTAATGGCCAACTGAAAGTAGGAATCAATCAACTGGCAAAAATATAATGAGATTAGAATTACAAATTAGAAATAAGTGATGTTCTTTTTAGTTGTTCAAAATAGAAGTCGAATAAAATATTTTCGAGGGATTTTCTGGCGCCGACGCATTCCTTTAAATATTTAAAACAAAAGTATCAACTGACAAGAACGTTGTTGGACCGGCGGTACCGTAAAAAGCCTGTGGGACCGGCGTTACCATTACAAGCCTGTGGGACCGGCGTTACCGTTACAAGCCTGTAGGACCGGCGTTACNACAAGCCTGTGGGACCGGCGTTACCATTACAAGCCTGTGGAACCGGCGTTACCGTTACAAGCCTGTGGGACCGGCGTTACCGTTACAACCTCGTGGCTCAGATCAAGGTTGTGCTGCGCAGGTACCTAACATGCTTGTACCGATTGCACTGTACCAACTACACTGTACCGACTGCCCTGTACCGACTGCATTGTATCGACTGTCCTGTACCGACTACACTGTAATGACTGCCCTGCACCGACTGTCCTGCATCGACTGCCCTGCACCGACTGTCCTGTACCGACTGCACAGTACCGACTGTCCTGTACCGACTGCACTGTACCGACTGCACTGTACCGACTNTGTCCTGTACCGACTGCACTGTACCGACTGTCCTGTACCGACTGCACTGTACCGACTGCAAAGCAACACAGTTCGCCAGTCCTACACGGCCAGCCGTCGTAACCGTGCCCCCGCGGCCGCCCTGGGCAGCAGACGACAGCGAGCGGCGCTCGGATAACGTGAGACAACTCCACGAGGCTGGGGCTAGTCTTCCGGCAAAGCTAAATGCAGCCTCATTGTAAAATTAATCTCGATTTTATTACGGTTAGTTGCAAGCACACGCCACGAGCTGGAATTCGGCAAGACTACCCCGGCAACAACCGACAGCCGCAGCAACCGTCATCTTGACAGCCTCAGCAACCGTCATCTTGACAGCCTCAGCAACCGTCGTCTTGACAGCCGCAGCAACCGTCGTCTTGACAGCCACAGCAACCGTCGTTTTGATTAAAACGAACATAACGGAGTGTAAATGGTAAGTCACCGGAACCAAGACCAAAAAAGTTCCGTGGCAAATTTTTTTGCTTCTTCGGCATTCGAGAGAAGAGTAGTTTGGAGGAAATGCTCATAGTGACTATTTCCCTTCGCCAAAATTTGATAGTTTCAAAATTTCGGTTGATTTTTTATTGCACCAAGAAAAAAAAGAATCACCGATGCTCTGCCGCACATCAGCGCGAACTGCAGTGAGAATGTCACAATTTTGAAGTGAGATGGCAGCGACCGTCACCCAAATCCCAAGCTTTCTACCAAATTCCAAGCTTTCTGTCAAATCCCAAGCTGTCCATTAAATCTCTAGCGTCTTACCAAATCCCAAACTTTCTACCAAATCCTAAGCTTTCTACCAAATCCCTCCAAATCCCAAGCTTTCTCCCAAATCCTAAGCTTTCTACCAAATCCCTCCGAATCCCAAGCTTTCTCCCAAATCCAAAGCTTTTTCCCAAATCCCAAGGTTTCTTCTACATTCTAAGCTTTCTACCAAATCCCAAGGTTTCTCCCAAATCCCTCCAAATCCCAAGTTCGGCGCGGTCCATAAGGAGGCGTCCAGACTGCCGACATTCCAGATTAACCCTTCGAAATTGTACCCGAAATTGCAATTTTAGGCTCGAAACGACGAATTTGGATCCAATATCAAAATTCAGCGGCCATAAATCCAAAAAGATGCCATCGTAGCCCAGATCTGAGGGTATGCCCTTCCTGGTAAACGCTTTCCACATCGACATTCTATCTTGAGAAATGCTCCACGTCTAGTCTAGCTTCATGCCCTGGTAGCTGAACAATTTACTCTAACTTCACTTTGAATTGTAATATTCCTAATGAAAACACACGAACCTTAGATAATAAATTCATTTGAACCTTTGCACATGCTTTACACGGTCACAAAATTCTTCTCAATTGAAATAGATATCATGAGTCGGTCTGTTGTCCACAGTTGTGTCTGCTGTACCTCAGTATCTACTTCTGCAATGTTTGCATCAGCTCCGACTGATGCTATGGAACAATCTTGGCATCAGCCAAGGGTGATGCTAGGAAAGATCTGCTGCAGCTGCAGAAATAAGCCAACTCTCGCTAGGAACTTTCGTTGCTGAGCACATATACGACGGGTAATGCTTCGTAACGTTATCAAGTAATTTTCGTACTTTAACTTAACGGTAGGAATGCAAAAATAAATAGGATTTGCTTATGCTCTTTCTTTAGTCATCTACTTCACGGTATAACATCTCACAGTCGGGGAGAGTAATGGTGAAATGAAGAATTCATTTCCAGCAGTGACGGCAACGATTTCCGACGATTTTTCGTATTGTCGAAAACCGACGCTACCCCAAAGTAATATAAATGTAGAGGATTACTACAGTCTACAGTGCAGCGACTACGGCTCTCTAAATCTCACTCTAGCGGTGGTGGGGGATCTAACTTTAGTTTGACATGAATTACGACTCGGTACAGGTCCTCTGAGGGGAGATTCAGCACACCATGACGCGGGTGTCTGCATCGGCGAGTTATTTGTCTTTAATTTTCTCTCGATTATATAAAATGCAAATGACGTGTCCCTTTTTTCTGAGAAAGCGAAGCCTTTATCATCAAGCTGAGCTGAAAGAAATGGATGGCAAATGCGAAGTTTAGAGGAGATGCGTTAAATTTTTGTGCATCGGAGTTGTTTAGACCTCAAGTTGAAGCTTGGAACTGTCATGAGGGAATGTACTTTACTTGCTGACGTGTTATTATTGATTGTGAGTGTAAACAATCATGCACAGGAACGCTTTGATTGCACAGGCCTATGGTCTACAGAGGTGCGGTCTATGAACTTACAGGCCTATCGACCGAAGTTTGGTTAAACTTGAATTGACAAGTTTTATGCATGTTTTTCGTGTTTTTTTCTCTTTTACACTACTCATCCTTCATATTTTATTTGTTCTGTTTGCATGCAACAAGAAGGAACGCCTTCCAATTACTGAAAATCAACAATAAACTATTTAATTACATGTTTGAAAATTCAAAAAGTTCGCTAAGCCTGCGTTCCACCATTCGGATGTCTAACTCGGTGATACTCTAGTCTGGTTTTCAAATTTTTCGAAACTTATTCCCTTCTGAGTTTTAGACCAGTTTCAAGAAAATTTACTTCTGAATAGATTTTTTACCGAATTTAGCACGACCCTATAGAAGAACCAGCTGACGTCGTTGATAGCCGTCACAACTTCTGCAGTTCAAGTAAGACGGAAGGGCCCCATTCCCCCGAGTGCCCTCCGTTAAAGAGGCCTTTTTCACAGTGACGAAATTCAACAAATATATTTTACCACAGGGCGTTTCAAGCTCTGAAATTTTTTCGACGAGCTCTCGTTTATTTACGTCGATTTTATTGGAACTGGTAATGAAAGTCACTTTGGTGCTGCACGTGACTGATCTTTGAAGAGTAACACTTAGACGAGTACGTTATTTGACGAACTATGTTCTCTTTCCAGTTGGAAGAAGAGTTGACTTTCTGTTGATTTACTTAAGGTAAAGTTTTACCTTTCGCAAATTTTTGCGCATCGTAACCGAACGTCCAGAGGCGTTCCCTGGACCTGACGCAAGCACGGCACCGTAAACGGGCTCTGGCTTATTTGCGAATAATGAAGTGTGCTCGCGATTGTAATGCTAGCGAGAAATGCGAGCAGGAATCGAGGTAGCGAGTACAGTTCTGGAAACGAGCACAACCTCGACACGTTCTATTGCGTCACCAAGGGATGAGCCCTACAGCTGTCCACGCGCCCAGATTTGGAAAACTGGCAGTCATTAAATCTGTTCGAGAACGCCCAATTTTATGTAGACTTCATTTCATCAAAGGAAGTTTGGACGTGTGAGTTTGTGAAAAGCTTCATAAACCGAAGTAACGGAGGCGGTATTTTATGGGCGCTCAGTAATTATTAAAGATGAGCTTTCATGACGTTAAGGATAAAAACGATATTCGATTTTATTTTGTAAAATCAGTGATAGGTCCCCCTAAGATCAGGGAACTATTTTCAATTATCTCTAGTACGCTGCAGAAATAAATGTTTAATTAAGCGTTACTTTTTCATTAATCTTGACTGGTGATGCTATGGAATTCAAAGTTTTTGTTTCTAAGTGCCGGTAATTTACGTCACTTTTATTAGCAAATTTTGGAACGCCCACCGACGACGCGTTTTCTATTTCGATTTTTTCTCG